>UELW01000667.1:3365235-3588622 GCA_900490495.1 Danionella dracula
TTTGGAAATAGACTTTCAATTAGTAAAAGTTACACCTTGGTACTTTACACATGTGTACCAAATTTCATCCGCCTACGACAAACTGGATGATCAAAAGCTGTAAAAACGCGTTAGGTGGCGCTATAGAGCCATTTTTTAGAAATCAGTTTTGGGACCAAAATTTTACGAAATTTTTCACCGGGTCTGATGCGTGTGCAAAAATCGGTGACTTTTCATATGTTCAGGTACCGAAAAGTGCCCACAATGATTCCCGGAATAATAATAATAAAAAAAAAAAAAAAAAAAAAAAAGTCTCGAGGAAAAACAATAGGGTTCTTGCACCTTCGGTGCTCGACCCCTAATTATAGATAAAATAAATATGGACTGTAAAATAGTTAACACATTTCTAAATGATAAAATTAAATGGAAAATGTTAGGGTTTTAGGAACAACAGCCTGCTGCAGTGAATATATCACATAGTATGGAGAAAAATATTAACTAATGAAACAACTAATGAGAGATGCAGGAATCAAACAACTAAATGCACCTTTAAAATGGACTGAAGAAGCTTCAAAAGAATTTGACCAACTTAAAAAAAAAGAAGTAATATAGCAGTAGTAGAAGAATGACCAAACGAGAAGTGAAGGAACCAAATGTGACTAAAGGATTGAGCAAATGGAGGAGGAGGAGATGTAAAAAGAAAACATCTCAATTTATGCTTTGGAGTAATATCAAATTTTGATTTTGTTTTTTTCCCCTTAAGTTTTTCTCTTAAAATTTTGACTAATGTTATGATTAATTTTCTTATTTTTTATTAAGTTGATTAAATTTTCTTATGATTCATTTTCTTATGATTCATTTATTAATTCTTTTTGATTCATTTTCTTATGATTCATTTAATTTTCTTATGACTCATTTATTAATTTTTATGGTGTTTAGAATACTTTTACTTATTACTTTGGTTGCTGTATGAGTAAATGTCATTTATTTTCTCAAGACAAGAAAAAACTGTATTTTGTGTTTGTGTTTTCTTTCTTTCTGCTATGCTTTCCATTAATTCTGCTTTATTTCAGATCCTGGATCAAAACGATTGTGTTATTAATTTGATAGTAATGTTAAAATCTAAGGTGAAATCATGTGTGATGTTTAGATTAGCTGAACTTGGGGGTCAATTGGGCACACAAGGGTTTTCCAACCCTTTCTGGGCACTCTGGTAGTAAGGATGCTTTAGCAGATAGGTTTTAGTGCAGTCTTTTGTTTATTTTTGTGTATAGATCTGGTGTGGACGAGAGAGCCTAAGAGTGATCGCCCACAAGCCAACTTGGGGATCGCTCGGGTGTCTTTTTCCCTCACAGAGGTTTTTCGCCCGAGCACTCTCGGACGCACCAGCAAATGTGTCAGGCTTAAGATAGTATGAAGATAGTTTAGGATGCATTTTACTCTGTCTATGTTTTGAATTGTGGCCTCCTTCAGAGGCCAAGAGAGGGATTTGTGGGATTTATATTTTACCTTTTATATATTTAAAAGTACTTATTTTGTTAACCAACTTTTTACCTTCAAAATTCTGATTAAGAAAAACTGAAGAGTTAAATAAGCAGAGATTCATGAAGATTTGTGAGCCTTTTGTGTGACGGCCATGGCACATCCTGTTTTTGAGCAGATAAGAAGAGCACAGGAGGCATCCTGTACCAGGCAGGGAGCTGACCATCCTACGTCAGAGGAGTCTTGTACCAGTCGCGGGGACGAGAAATAACACCTGGTTTCGTTTCCCCCAGAAACGGCTTGAGAGGAAATAAAGATCTAGGGTTTTGGAAAACGGACTCAGAAGCTGTTTAGGGCTGCTCCAGTGCACTGTAAACTGCTGTTGATTTCTCCCTGCTGAAGTCAATTAAATTCGATCAGTTGGCAATCTGTCTCTTGGTCATTTTGAACATGCAATGGACGCCTCTAAAGTCCAACACCTGCCTAAATCAAAACATCCCAGTTTAACCAAAATGACTAAAAGTCCAAAATAATTTATCGTCATACATCGATATATGCAGCAGAACACGGAAGGAAATCTCGATGGGGTAGGGAAAACCAACAGACTAGTTTAACATTTTTTAAGAAAAAATTACGAGGCAGGAAAAACCGATAGAACGCCGGTGGTGTTTACAACAGCCACCTGCCGGGCATCCCGCCCCCTGCTGATAGAAACGTGTGGCGCAGGCTATGACGCAAATCTTCGCTGACAGAAATTGTATTTATTCTACACACTTTTACAGCATTGGGAAACGTTAAGACTGGTTGTCCTCCTATAAAACCAAAATATATTTACCACCTCCCCATCTTTTTCCATTTTCAAACATTTTTGAAAAAGCTCCAGGGAGCCACTAGGGCAGCGCTAAAGAGCCGCATGCAGCTCCAGAGCCACGGGTTGTCGACCCCTGACCTAAACCTTTGAGATTCCGTTCAGTATAAATCCCACCCCTCTACGTCACTTCCTGTTCCATCCCCAAGTAAACATACAAATTCAATCTTATTTGAGAATTACTTACAATGATTTAAATTTTTTATTAAAATATTAAATTATTTTTTACCAATTCACAAATTGTTCTTGCAACAAATTCAATCTACACCTGTCCTTATAACCAAGGTATAGGTTGAGTGAGTGGGGAAATATTCCATTTAATCCAATAATATTAATTTAAAACTGTAAATTCCCTTTCCCGTTATCATGATTATTTGTTGGAAATTCTTATCATGTTCCTTGATGAGGATCAACAGCTCAATGGGGTTCAGATCCCAGTGCTTGGGCTCTCTGTTGCACTCAGAACCCCTGCTGACCAATTGCACAAGGTTTTGGAGAGCAGGAGGTTGCCCCTTGGGTAGCTCTGAATGACCAAATGGTTCAAAAACGTGTTTCAAACATTTCACATGCACACCCAAGATCTTATGTATAAGATCATCACTGTGCTACAGGCTGCAGCAAGGTCTACTTGTTTTGCAGGGCATAGCAACTGAGACTTTCAGAAAGTTGGCAGACATAAATACAAACTTTTTCTTGGAATGAAAATGTAATTTTGAAGCTGGAAATTTAATAATCTCACTCAGGAAGATCTTCTTAACATCAGAAGATGAACTTATAAAATAGAAGACAAGACCACAAGTAACATTTCTTTGTAATTGCATTTGTTGGATTCATGTTTCTGATTTGTGTGTTTGTGTCTTCCAGGTGCCCTGCTGTCCAGCAGCTCTCTTGTCGCTATCCGAAACGCCATTCTATCTTCCTATCCCTCTACACCTCTGTCTGATTTTGGCCTATTCTACCTTTTCTATCCCCCTAATCTATCGAACAAAGTTCTCTATCTGATTTTGCAAACACTATATTTGGCATCTATTTTACTGGCTCAAAGATCTGACTATTACTATTTTACTATCAAGGACATAAATACCTGTCAATCTATTTTGTTGGCCCTGAGAGTTTCTCTGCTCTTACCCTTCTCTCTCTCTGTCTCTATCTTACACATCAACCTCATAATTTCAGTTGGCTATTCACACATAGTTTAAAATACATTTTTGCTATTTACACACACACTTTTACATTTTGTATTTGTATTTAAACAAATGAAACTTTTCCACAAAGTTAATTATCATTCAATTAAAAAAAAACCAAAAGCATTGTGTACATTTAACACACAATAACCAGTAAATACACAAACTATTTGGGAACGTTAATAAGATTACAGATTGTTCATTAAAGTGCTCACCTTATTATTGAATAAAATATTAATCTTGCATGCACATTGATAGATAACATTTGGAAATTATTAAAATTGAACACTAAAACAGTTCCTGATATTTGTTCCGTCTGATGGTTCCAAACTTCAGTTTGTATTCAGGTTTGTTTTGTAGTAGCATAATTTTATACATTCTTATTGTTGTAAACTTGTTGTTGAATGTTTAACTGTTCTGAGATCTAATAAAAAAAGACTTCAGTGAGAAAGGAGTGGATTGCTTTGGAGTGGCTGTTTCCTGCGCAGACCTGAAGGTCCTGATTCTGTGACGATTGCAAAGAAGAGAACACACACATACATCTCATAACAAATTCTAATACATTTGCTATTTAACAATAACTTTTGTGTCAAAGCTAAGTCTAGTCCTTTAAATAGAAGTACATTTACGTGTGTGGAAAAGTGCTTTCCAGCTGTCTAGGTGTACTGCAAGTTACAACACACCCTGAAGGTAAATTATTGCTGTTGTAAATTTCTTTCTTTTTTGCAAAAAATAACAGCGGTTTTAATATTGTTTAAAGTAATTTTGTACTGTTTATTAATAAAAAAAACTGATAACGTAAAATAATTTATTGCTTATAAAAAGATTTGTTTTACACAGTTCTAAATAATTCCAAGAGCTGGTGACGTTTTAAACTAAGTTATTGGTCACAAAAAGATTGGTTTTACACGGTTCTAAATAATTCCAAGAGCTGGTTACGTTTTAAAATAATTTCTTGCTCATAAAATTAATTGCTTTGACCGTTTTAAATCATTTCAAGAACTGGTTTCTTTCAGATGATCACTCTTACTGAGATCATGCGGCAAAAAGACGACGTGGCCTTTGCAGAGATGCTGAACCGGATCCGTGTGAAAGACCAGTCAGATGAACTATCCGAATCGGACAAAGCTTTGCTATCGCAAGCCATCACTCAACCACACCTTTGCCCAGTTGATGTCCTTCATATTTTTCCAACTAATAAAGAGGTGGATGCTCATAACGCCGCAACATTATCTCGCCTCCATTCACAAATCATAACCATTGATGCAGATGACTATAAAAAGGACCTTGGAACAGGCAGAATGACGAGGCAAGACAGCCATTTAATGGAACCAAGAATGAGTTACCAGACACACTCCAGGTTGCTGAGGGAACTCGTGTCATGCTCACCAGAAATCTGGACATCGCTCAGGGTTTAGTGAATGGTTCCTTTGCTACTTTAGTTAGAATAGTCACCTCTGAACTGTCTGCAAAAGTCACTACGCTTGGGCTCAGGATGGACAATGAATCTTCTCAAAGGATTCCTCACAACAGAGCACCAGGACTATCGGACGATCTAGTGTACATCGAGAGAACAGAGGAGAATTTAAAACAGAAAGGAGCGGTGCGTAGACAGTTTCCCATTAAGCTGGCTTTTGCATGCACAATTCACAAGGTTCAAGGTATGACGACCAAATCAGCAGTGGTCTCGCTAAAGAAAATTTTTGAACCCGGCATGGCTTATGTAGCTCTCAGCAGAGTAACCTCGCTCAGTGGACTGCATCTGCTGGACATTGATGAGAGTAAAATTTATGCAAATACTGAAATCACTGCAGCACTGGAGAACATGAGAGCAGCTAACATGGATGATACGATGCCTCTTCTACAGATCACACAAACACTGAACAGGTCTTGCACTCTGATAATTGTCCATCACAACACTGAAGGATTGCCATCTCATATAAACGACATTAAGAGTCATCATGAGCTATGTCTTGCAGATGTACTGTGTCTAACAGAAACTCACCTTCGAGGCTCTTTTGTTGCAGAGAGTCTCCGATTAGAGGGTTACAACCTGTTCAAGCGAAACAGACATTTGTCCTACACAAATGTTCCACAACTTGCCAACAGAGGAGGTGGTGGAGTCGCTGTTTATGTGAAAGATCACATTAAAGTTCATGAAAAACAGTACTTGCATAATGTGACTGACCTTGAGTTTGTGGCTTTGAAGATTGAAACCCCGTTTCCTGCACTGATTGCTGCTGTGTACAGGCCTCCTGACTACAGTGTGACATCATGCCTCTCTAACCTGAGAAGCCTTCTGGATGCACTGGAGATCCTGGACTGTCATCCCATCATCGTCTGTGGTGATTTCAACGAGAACATTTTATCTAATGCATGCAAACCTATTCTTGATCTGTTCATCACCAGGGGATATACACAAGTCATCACTGCTCCAACCACAGAGAAGAACACACTGCCGGACCTCATGTTCATCTCTCGACAACACCAATGTCTGGACTGCGGCGTCATGAAAACATATTACAGCTATCACAGCCCTGTCTACTGTGTACTGTCATGTAACAGGTAATGAGGAGCTTAGGTAAGTTTGTGTTTTTTATTTTAAAATGTATATTTTAGTACAAAACAAAGATTAGATTTCATATTCTTGAAAGAATGATAGATAAAGTACATTTTGTGACAATTAAGGTATTTTTCAGAACAATTTGTAAGGCTGCCTTTGAAATGATTTTGAATGAATTTTGGCTTGTGCATTTATCAGGGAGGGTTTGGGTAAGGGTTGATAAATGCACAAGCCAAAATAATTCCAGTAGCTGTGTACATTGATGGTAATATCAATGCACACAGCCTTTAAAAAAGTAGACTATCCAAAAGTATGTGTTCTGCATAGTATACTTTTGGATAGCATAGTATACCCCCCCCCCCCCCCCCAATACATATATACACTCACCTAAAGGATTATTGGGAACACCTGTACAATTGTTCATTAACGCAATTATCTAATCAATCAATCAATCACATGGCAGTTGCTTCAATGCATTTAGGGGTGTGATCCTAGTCTAGACAATCTACTGAACTCCAAACTGAATGTCAGAATGGGAAAGAAATATGATTTAAGGAATTTTGAGCGTGCCATTGTTGTTGGTGCCAGACAGTAATCTGCTCAGTTACTGGGATTTTCACGCACAACCATTTGTAGAGTTTACAAAGAATGGTGTGAAAAGGGAAAAACATCCAGTATGCAGCAGTCCTGTGTGCGAAAAAGCTTTGTTGATGCTAGAGTAGTGTTGGTGCATCCTACAAATCTCCATCAACTGCAAGATGCTCTCATCAATATGGGCCAACATTTGTAAAGAATGCTTTCAGCACCTTATTCAATCAATGCCACGTAGGATTAAGGCAGTTCTGAAGGTGAAAGGGGGTCAAACTCCATATTAGTATGGTGTTCCTAATAATCCTTTAGGTGAGTGTATATATGTTTCTCTGGCTTTATGTATAGCCAGAGAGTGTAATTTTGGCCTGTGCATTTATTAGGGAGCTTTGGGTACGGGTTGATAAATGCACAGGCCAAAATAATTGAAACAGCTGTGTACACTGATGTAAACATTAATGTACACAGCTTCTTAAAGGTAACACATCAAAAGTATATACCAGCTGATATCCACAACATTATAGTTTGCTGTATTTTTTGACAGATGTGTAATTTTGTACTTATAGTAGTTTATTGTTAACTTCATAGTTTTCTTCTAATTATTTTCTATTGTCTCTTATCTCTGAAGTTGAAAGCAGCTGTGCTGTCTGATTATGTTAAAGGACTTTACTAGTTAAGCATTATATTCTGTACGGACCTGTGAGAATTCCCTCAAAACATCACACTATAATGTACCAAACACTGTTGTTGTTCTCAAGATTTTACACTAGCTATGGTATTTAAACATCACTAGATTCAGACAAAAATCTACAAAGGATCAGCCACTGCACCTGGAAAAGACCACCTGGACCAGACAGACACACACACTTCCTGTTTATTCCAGCACAACACTAACCATGGTGTAGCAAACTGTAAATGTTAGCGAATGTATTATTCAATATCAGTTTGTCACTAGTAATTGATGGTATGCTGTGCTACTACTTTCTTGAGACAACAAAAAATCATTACCAAAACATATTTTTCATTAAATCATTTAGAAAAAAGTTGGTGCTTTTACCCATTGTGTGAGTAGTAACAGCCTGCTATTATTTGCTAACCTTATATAACATGTAACTATCCTGCTATAACAAAAAAGTAATTCGTTTGATATCATGTGATAAACATAATACTTGCACAAATCAGCATCAATTAACAAATAATCAGCATAAATGTGTTTGAAAACTGTTATTTGCGATTTGTGATTAAATGTGGTTATTTATTTTACTTATTTAAACATTTAAATTATGTTTCTGTACATACAGCTGTGATTTGGGCAGATTCTAAGCGATTCACAAACTAAAAGTACGCACGGTCTCTGTTGATGCTGTAACTTAAGACGGATACACAACTAAACAATTAATGGTTTATACATTTCACCTGATGAGATGCAAACATAATGAATAATAGAAAATACAAGTTTACACCGTTTAAATATTGAGCCTTTAATCAACTTTGGAGTGAAAAGCCAGTCAACAGTGTAGGTGATGGGGTCTCTCTGTCGCTCTCTCTTTATTCTCTCTCCTCTCTTTTTCTCTGACATTCTCTTTTCTTCTTTCCTCACTCTCTTTATTCTTTTTCTCTCTCTTTCTCACTCTTTTCCTCTCTTTGTCTTTCTCTCTTTTTTCCTTCCCCATCCCTCTCTCTAACACACTCTCTCCTCTCTCTTTTTCTCTCACATTTTCTCTTTTCTCCTCTTCTCTCCTTTCTTTTTTCTTTCTCTCTCTTTATTTTGCTCTCCTCTCTGTTTTTCTCATATTTCTCTTCCTTTCTCATACTTTCTTTTTTCTCTCCTTGTTCTCTAACTTTTTTTTTCTTTCTTTCCTCTCTCTGACACTTTTTCTTTCTTTCTCCCTTTAAAATGAATGGACACCTTCAAATCTTCCTCAAACTTCAGCCTTTTTCAGCTTTTACTACTTCAGCATTTTTTCAGCTACTAACACCATTCAAACGTTAAACAAATCTACACATCTTCAGCTTTTCAACTCATTTCAACCTTGATTTTCAACTCATTTCAGCGTTGATTTTAAACTCATTTCAACCTTGATTTTCAACTCATTTCAGCATTCCATTTCAGCACAAATGCATCCACACGCATTTTCTGCAAGAAATGCTCTTCATCTAGTTTTTTTATTCTTCCACCCGTTTTTGTCCGTTAATACCTTCAGCATACTTTTAGCTAGAACCTCCATTCAAACACCAAAATGTTCAGCTTTTAATGAACTAAGTTGCTATTACTTTTCTCATTAAAATGTTTTATAATTTTTAAAATATTTAACTTTATTTAAAATTATTTTCCCATTGAAATGAATGGAACGCCTCTTCAAATCTTCTTCAAACTTCAGCCTCTTTCAGCTTTAATTACTTCAGCATACTTTCATCTAGAAACACCATTCAAACTTTAAACAAATCTACACATCTTCAGCTATTTCCACTCAATTCAGCTTTTTCAAATCTTTTATACTTTTTAAGCAATCGCAGTTTAAGTTTTAAGCATTTTTAGCATTTTCAAATTTCACAAGCTTTTTAGAGTGCTTAATCTCTTCGCACTCTAGCATTTGGCCTCACTTTTTAAGCCAGAAGTTTAGACTTTTGCCTCTCTTATAACACCAGCTGTACACCTCTTAAACACATAAAGCAGAGAAAATTATAGAGATCTTTGTCCTCTTTCCGATGGTGGTGCTTTCATTTTGATTAGACCAACGGTTTACGCACAAGGAGGCAAAGACCACGAGGAGGAAAAGAAAATCTGCCATTCACTGCAATGTTAAATTCTCCCAAGCCTCCGTGACAAAAACGCAAATCACAATAGTTTTTAGATCGCCCTCAGTCGTTCATTTTTTGGACTATCTTTCTGAAACTGATACATGTTATTCACTAAAGCCTTTCGGTTCTGACAGTGAAAGAATTTTTTGATAGCTTTTGTAGTTTTTCTTCAATCTTACTTTGTTTGAGGTGAGATTTTAGGGAAAAAAAGGCTCTGTTTGAGCTTCTCTCCTGTCAGTAAGGTTACCATAGCAACAGCTCAAACACCTGGAGGGGATTACCTCTCTCTCTCTCTCTCTCTGACACACACAAACACAATTGCTTGTGAACACGATAGTCTATTGGTTAACCCTAACCCATCGTCAGAGGAGTGTTCGCCAATCACATTTAAATATACAATGCAAACGAGCACTAGTCCACCGCCTACTTCCCAACAACCAGAAAATAGGTATGTTATGTTCAAAGACGACTTTTATTTGATATTAGTTTGTGTTGTATAGTTAATTTTCTTTTCAGTTTCGTGATCGACGACGACCTGTTATAATAATGACTTCGTTGTTCAAGAAAAAGATGGTAGACGGTAAGTTTCTCACTGCTTTTCTGAGGGCTCGTCTTGTTTGTCAAAGCCGCCAAGCAACACACTCACGTCAATCATCGTCTGGTTTCGTTATGCCTGAAAGGTAATTTTGTTTGGGAACTAACTCACGTTTGGTATCTTAATGAGAACTTAACGTTACCTAAAATGAGACCTTCCATGTAAACCTGATTTGATCCTTACGTTAACGTTACGTTTTGAAATTGCTGACTGGTTGATATTTTATGAATTCTGTTGCGACGTCTGTTTAACTAATAAGTATTTGTTAGTTATCAGGGTACACATGGCTAAAATAGTTTCTAAGCTCCCTAACTCCTTTATCTGTCGAGTCCTTCAGATAACCTGTAGTTTATTTTGTTGTATTAAAATCTAAAATGTTTAGCTGTAGTAACTATGCGTTAACTTTTAACATTACTTCATTTCACATTACAGATGTCATCAAAGAACAGAATAAAGAGTTGCGACGATCCCAGAGACAAATAGCAAGAGACCAAGCAGCACTGGAAAAACATGAAAAACAGCTGGTGAGAATCCCCACCCTTCGATGTGACGACAATATGATGCCAACTAGTTTTTTTTCTCGTCATGAGGTGGATGAGCTCACGACGTCATGTCATTGAAATTTCAGTTTTGGTTGGATAAAAATGTGACTTAACAGCTGAGATTGTGTTTAAAGTTCAGGTATAAGAGCAAAATGTTATCTGTGAGACCGGATTGTATTTCAGCCCTTCAGAATTGAGTGGCACAACGTAACATGGTTATTGTGTAAAATGGATTGTTAAAGTTATTTACATTTCTCACAAAGAGCACTTTGTTTAAGTACAAACAAATCATGTGATCTCAACCAAAATTTACACATTGATAAATTAATAATAATCAGGGTGACAATACATTTGGGCCGGCAAGTGGTGTAGTTGGTCGCTTTATAATCGAAGGTTTTGTGGTTTGATCCCCTCCGGGTTGTGGTCTTGGGCAAGCCACTTCACCCTCATTGCTCTGAATGGTGTGTTTGGTGGTGGGCAGGAGGCTGTAGGGATGAAATAGCCTCCACGGTCTGTCAGACTGCCCCAGGGCAGTTGAGGGCTACCAAGGTAGCTTTTCACCACCAGAGTGTGACAGTGGAGTAAATGAATAATGCTCTGATAATTGTAAAACGTCTTTATATAAATATAAATTGAAGGCATTTTTATTATTATAAATTAACAAAGCATTAAGTAATATAACAGATATTTACACATTATGTACACTTTAGCCTTCATAAAATATATTTTCCTGTCATTGTGGAGCTATAGTATATACATGGAAAATTATATAAAAGGGAGAATTTAGAGCAAAGAGGGGTAGCTGATAACCATGTGAAAATAGATAAGATGAACTAAGACAGAAACGAGACAGGAAAACACTTGATGCTAACAACAAAGGGGAAAACACTTGAGATTCAAAATGGATAATTGCCAATCAGGGTGGAAACAACAACAAGATGACAAGCCAACATGATAACATGAGTGAACTACATCCCATTTTTGATGCTAGGTTAATTTCAGTGCAAGTGTTAACTCTTAGATTAGCTTAAATGTATTATGTCTCATGACTTGAAAGATGAAATGAAATAATTTGCATTTAATCATATTCTTTTTTGTTATTGAGGGTTCTACATGGAAAAACAACAATGCTACACTTAAAAGATTGTAATTTGACCATTCTTTCTCCTTGTAAACAAATGATTAAATATGGTAAACTCCTAACAATATAACAATTAGCAGGTTTTTTTGCAAGTTAGAAGTATCAAACACAAAATAGAATATGTTGATATTAGAAAAAAACGTCTAATAAAAGCTTGAATATGATAACTCACTGAAGGAGTTGTGATTGAAGTTTTATTTGATTCAAGACAATCAAAATCCTTCAATTTTTTTATTTGTATTATATTTTATTATTAATCGTAAATAGTCATTTGTCGTTTAAAATCTTGAGACTAACTAAAATGAATGTAAAAAGCATAAAAGATTACTAGGAAATAGAAAACATGTACCAAGGTTTTTTTTACTCTTGCAACAAAATGGAGTTCTGAAAATTAGGATGTTCTAATTGCACTGAGTAATGTCTTTAATTTGTTAAATTCCTTAAAACACACTGGATTTTTTTTTTTTGAGTTTATAAAAAATGCATTTTGTTTTTATAAAGCTCCTTTAGTTGAAAATAGATTTTTTAACATGGTTTCACATGACTGTTTTTGTTCTTTTTGATCACAGGAGAAGGACATCAAGAAAATGGCTAAGACAGGGAACAGAGACGCGGGTAAAGTTCTAGCTAAGCAACTTGTTCAAGTGAAGAAACAGATAAAGCTTACATATGTGGTCAGCGCCAAGGTCACCTCCATGTCCACGCAAACCAAGCTTATGAACTCTCAGATGAAGATGGCGGGTGCTATGGCCTCAACAACAAAAGTACGATTTTTCTCAGGCTTCTTTTCAGCTATCACTATCATTTTAACTGGGTTCATACCTAAACTAAATTGAGTAAAAAAAAGGTTTTAAGCTTGTGGAGCCTTCTGAATAAATATGGATGCACAATTTGTATTGAAACTCAATTGTTTTTGACTCAATTTTGAGCTGATGGTGCAGGGGGAGTTCTTTACTTTAAGCTACTTTTCTGATTTATGTGTGCACTATTTTAATGGATGGGGTCTTAAACTTGGCTTTGCTCCAAAATGAAAAGCTCTCTTCTGAAATCTCATTAAAAATTCCTATAGGAGCTCACGACTACTTGCTTCCACCCAGTATTTCTAATTGACTCTGTGCCTGGCATTAGAACTCTGTTAGGCTGGTTGTTTTGTTTTTACTAGCATTTCTAGTTATTCATATCACATGTTTATTGATGAATGCATATCTAGCTTAACACAGAGTTAAACTCGTGCATAGCTTTGACTCTGGTCTGAACTGCATGAGATTTACTGGATTTGAACCAAGCAGTCATTGTCTTTGTTTTTTTTTTTCTAAACTCCAGACAATGCAAGCTGTCAACAAGAAGATGGATCCAAAGAAGACCATGCAGACCTTGCAGGACTTCCAGAAAGAAACATCAAAGACTGACATGACAGAAGCTTAAGCACCAAAATAAATTAAAGTATATATTAAAAAAAGTTTGTTATTGACGTTATCAATTCTTCCGAATTAGTTTGGTGTCTCACATAGATGCTAGAACAGGCAAAACCGCTTAGAGCTTCTGATCAATATGTTCTTACTGATGTAATTCTGATTATCTTTGGATCTGAGTAATTAATGAGGTAAAGTAAGTTTATCTGGGTTTTTCAGGGAGGATGCATGGGCGTGTATGAGTGGAGGCGCTTCTGGAGGGTGTGTAGGAGCTTCTGGAGGGTGTGTAGGAGTGGAGGAGCTTCTGGAGGGCGTGTAGGAGCTTCTGGAGGGCGTGTAGGAGCTTCTGGAGGGCGTGTAGGAGCTTCTGGAGGGCGTGGAGGAGTTTCTGGAGGGCGTGGAGGAGGTTCTGGAGGGCGTGGAGGAGCTTCTGGAGGGCGTGTAGGAGCTTCTGGAGGGCGTGTAGGAGCTTCTGGAGGGCGTGTAGGAGCTTCTGGAGGGCGTGTAGGAGCTTCTGGAGGGCGTGAAGGAGTGGAGGAGCTTCTGGAGGGCGTGTAGAAGCTTCTGAAAGTTCTCGAAGCCCCTAGAAGTTTGCCTACCGATCTAACTAGTCTGTGGAGGATGCAGTTAACATGGGGTTGCACTACATCTTGCCATATGTGGATAAGCCAGGGACTTATGAGAGTACCCTGTTTTTGGACCTCAGCTCAGGATTTAACACCATCATCCAATCACTCTTTCAAACCAAACTCTCCAGCTCTCTGTCCCTGACTCCACCTGTCAGTGGACAGACACTGGAAAGATTTGGGTGGAAAGATGGCGCAGTGGTGGAGTTGGTCGTTCTGTAACTGGAAGGTTGGTGGTTCAAGTTTGCAGATGACACCACCATCATTGGTCTCAAGTAGGATGGTGAGGAGTTTGCGTACAGACAGGAAGGGAAGTAGCTGGCTTTCTGGTGCAGTCTAAACAACCTTGAGCTCAACACCCTGAAAACAGTCGAGATGGTAGTGGACTTCAAGAGAAGCCCCCCGCGCACCCTCCCCTTACCATCTTGAACAGCACTGTGGCACCAGTGGAGTCCTTCAGGTTCCCGGACACCATCATCTGTCAGGATCTGAAGAGGAGGACACACATCGACTCCATTGTGAAGAAGGCCCAGCAGAGGTTGTACTTCCTGCACCAGCTGAAGTAGTTCAACCTTTCACAGACACTGCTCTCAGTCTCCATCTGCCTCAGTCCTTCACTCCTTTATCTATCCATGATGTCTGTAAAATAATAATAATAATAATAATAATGTCTTCAATTTATATACCATTTTTCTAGACACTTAAAGACGCTTTACATTTTTCAGAGCATTATTCAAATTCAGACTCTTGTAGTGATAAGCTAGCTTGTTAGCCCTCAGCTGATGTGAGGGAGTCTGACAGGACGTGGCTGCGCTGTATTCTGTGCTTACGGCCTCCTGCCCACCACCAAACACCCCCACCAGTCACTCACATCCTTACAGGGCAATACAGGCGTAGTGGCTTGCCCAGGGTCACAATAGCAGAATGGAGCTGGCGGGGATCAAACCGTCAACCTTCCAGTTACAGCACGACTAGCTCCACCACTGCACCACCTTTCCACTCGAATCAAATATTCTAAATAATTACTGAAATACATGTTATGAGTGTATGAAGATTAGATGTAATATACTCACTCGTGCATCTGCCTTTTTCTCTGCTTGGCATTGGCTTAGTTGCTTTTGCATCTTTTGACTTTTACTGATGCCTGCATAAAAACAATATACACTGCTATTGACAAGCGGTCATTTATAAAAATAAAAAAGATATATTTACAAATGTCAACACAATGAACACTTTTTTTTAAAATAAATCATATATTTTTCCTGTACTGTACTTTTTGTTTCTTTTCAGTTTCCCAAAGTTAGTTTTTGCAAATCAATTTCAAATCCTTTAAAGTTGAACATTACTATTTTTAACAAAAAAAGTTGTTCTTGTTGCCCAGACTATTAGTGTGTTTATTTTGACGGCATTAATAGACATTAATGTAGATAAACACAGTTCTGGCTTCAACTGACCACGTGACCTCCCACAGCCGAACGTTAATGAACGCATGTCTCAGGCCTCCAAAATGAGTGTTAATTTCCATAAACATAGTAGCTGAAAGAATTTTTCTACATTACATTATTTATAACAAATTATTTTACAAATACAACTGGTCAGGGCCAAACGTTAACTACGCCAGGCAAATCCTAACCGTGAGTTTTTATAGAAAACAACAAAAAGGCGGATGCACACTGACGGAATAATGCTAATATTAAGCTTTGATAACAGAAATACAGTACATCGTTTTAAAAGGCTGAAAACGATTAAATTAGAACACGTGTCTTCATTTTGCCGTCATGTTATATATTGTGATCAAATAAATGACAGATTAATTTTCCAAAACGTGATTTTCTTCTTTCTAGACAACTGAGGTGATAACTGAAATATATTTACTTCAGAATGATCAAATCTTGACGCGCCTGAGAAGAGTTGAGCTGAGACTCTGAGAGAGTTTGGGACACCTGCAGCCCTCCGCAAAGTGGGGGAGGGGAGCGCGGGCCTGTGGGGGATGGGCGCAGGGTGATCAGGGAGAAGAGGCCTCTAATATCACTTCTTAAACTCTTTCTCAGACTGGCCTTGCATTTGGTGTACAACAATTACATTATATTTTCACATGAGCGGTGGAGACAGGGTGACGCACAAACAGTTTCTCAGAAAGTCACTACATTTTTTAATTTACATTAATTTGTCACAAACCTGTTAATTCTTATTTTTTATTGTTAATGAAACAAAACTAAAGGGTTTAATACATTCATACACTGTAATGCTGAACATGTACGTCACTGGGGTGCATTAAATTTTACTTTTGAGATTGAGAAAGATTGGTTTAGGCTAACTGCGCACAAAAATCACAACTGTATTAACATCTGGCAAAGCAAATAGTCACTGAAACAACGATTTTATATATATATATATATATATATATATATATATATATATATATATATATATATATATATATATATATATATATATATATTCAAACAGTATATTTATATGAAATTCCCACTGAAATTATTGATTGTTCAGTGTTTATGGTCTCTGAATTAAGCAGAAATGTGCAATATCGCTTTTCTATCTAACAAAATGGATGTGTTTAATTGTCTTTGTCCTGCATACAAATATTTAAATATAATGCAGATCCCAGATGGAGATTTCAGAGTCACAAGCTCAAGCTGTGTTTTGGAGCATGGTAAGACCTGGTTTGAGCAGCTCAAGCTAGCTTTGACCAGCTACCGTGTTCCAAAGTACAGCTTTATGCTAACATTTCTGCTCGGGTTTTCACAGAAATGTTATTTAAAAAAAATTCAAGTAATATTTATTCATTTAATAAAAATCCTTAAGCTAATGTTAATCTATGTAATAAGTCATACTGCAGATCAGGGGTCATCAAACTTATCCTGGAGGGCCGGTGTGTCTGCATGTAGTTTAGCTTCACCTTACTTCATCAAACCAGCCAGGAATTTATAGTGTACCGATCAAGAACTTAATGAATTATTTTACAGTTTTTGATTAGGGTTGGAGCTAAACTCTGCAGAGACACTGGCCCTTTACGAACAAGTTTGATTACCCCTGCTATAGATAATGGCATCAAAGGCAAGACCAACTAAACTTAATTTCAGTGAATTTAAAATGAAATATGTCTTACCTGGATCAATGGTGTGTTTTGCCATGACTCTTCTAATGTCACTGCACAGGGTAATGCCCATAGGTTCTTGCTGGACGATTTTACCATTGGGGTAGATTGGCAGCTGGACTAGTTATGGGATGTGCGACACAATCTGGACATCCCCAGAGCGCTTACTAGATAGCTAGGTGGGAGCTTTTGTGGGTGTGTTTTCGCATAAGTAAACCACCTATGCCCAAATTTCAATTTCGACCGCTGGACGCCACCGTCTGATTTGTCGATTAGTCTATGCTCAATGTAGTCAACTGAAAAGTGTTGGAGACAATCCCTTCTGCCATCCCACTCGATGTGGTGGGTGGTCCCGTTCTCAAAAGCAGTACGTGTCCCTGTCATGGCTCATTTAGCAAGGTTTGTCACATTTGAACTTTGACCCCTGTCCATGGAACATCTATGCATCTTCTCTACAGCGTATTTAGCACCGATCATCTTGACAGTCAATGGGGAGGTCCAGGAAAAGCCTATGGCTCCCACCTGTAATCCCTTTTAACACGACATTTTTGGTTTACCTTCTGATGGACCACCATGGAGTCTTGGGTGGTCCACGAAACACCTATGGTCCCACCTGCAACCTATTTGACACAAAAAAAATTATTCTAATGACCTACCAAGTGGTGGGTGGGCTCGGGGGGTGTCCATAGACAGCCTAACAGCCCACCTCCAGCCTAATGGATGGTAAAAATGAACCATCAATAATTTAGAGAAAGAAAATAGTGGGGGCGTGTCCCGAGAGCCCGTGAAAAAAATCATGTTTAAAATTATGGAAAACACAACGTTCTCAAATAACCTACTTTTTTATTGGAATAGGTTGCACGTGGGATGTTGATTTCTCGGCTTTGGAAAGAGATTTTCCAGATGCGACCACTGCTTCTCTCCCTGTCAGGGGATACTGATTCAACGCTCCGAGTTTGAAGATGTTTTGGAAAAAAAAACTAAATTTTGGCCAACCGTTTCAGTTTCTACGACCCCGTTTTTGTTTTTACGTCACATTTTCGACCTTCTCCAATCTGGAAGAAACTCGCAACAAAATTTGACCCTGAAGCAGAGATATGGACGTTCCATCTGCAGCCTATCCCATTCAAAAAATGACTAAGTGTTTCGTGAACGTCTTTTTTTTAATGGTTTTTGTACGAAATCTAGTCAGGAAGATCTGTCAAGTCACGCTCACTAGTTAAATTTTGCCAAATTTAAACATTTATCAAATTTAGACCATCCTACCTGTAACCTATTTAGCCGTGGAATAGGTTGCGAAAGGGATTTTCGGTTTCGATAGAACGCAGAGTCAAAGGATCACCAAATTTGGTGCGTGGGCCCCTGACCCATGGTCCCGGGTTTGGTGCCGGTACCTTTTAAGATGTCCCCCGGTGTGTCAACCCAACGATACGACTAGACTTTTCCATTGAGGCCTATGGAGGCCTAATAAAACATATGAAAAAAATCATATAAAATTAACAGAAAGAGATAGAGACTCCATTCCAAGACGGTTAGAATCAGGGTGGAATTCTCATGATGATAGGCTATTTCCACATGTCTGGGTCTTTCGGAAGCACTTTTGATACTATGTTTTGTGATATCACAGGCCAGGTCTAAAGGGGCCTAAAAATCTTACAAAAAAATTCATATAAAATCAACAGAGAGAGATAGAGAATTGCTTCAAAGTGCGTTAGAATCAAGGTAGAATTTCAGTCAACATATTCTATTTTCATGTGCTTCAGTCACCAGGAAAGCATGCCAACCCAATGATTTAGACTTTTCCATTGAGGCCTATGAAGACCTAATAAAACATATGAAAAAAATAATATAAAATCAACGGAAAGAGATAGAGACTCCATTCCAAGACGGTTAGAATCAGGGTGGAATTCTCGTGATGATAGGCTATTTCCACATGTCTGGGTCTTTGGGAAGCCCTTTTGATACTACGTTTTGAGATATCACAGGCCAGGCCTAAAGGGGCCTAAAAATCTTACAAACAAATTCATATAAAATAAACAGAGAGAGATAGCGAATTGCTTCAAAGTGCATTAGAATCAAGGTAGAATTTCAGTCATCATATTCAATTTTCATGTGCTTCAGTCATCAGGAAGGCATGTCAACCCAACGATTTAGACTTTTCCATTGAGGTCTATGGAGGCCTAATAAATCATATGTAAAAATTTTGTGATATCACAGGCCAGACCTAAAGGAACCTAAAAAGTCATATTAAAAAATTCATATAAATCAACGGAATAAGATAGAGACTTCATTCAAACTGCATTTTTGTGCAAGGTGAATTTCAGTCAACATACTCTGATTTCATGTGCTTGAGTCAATGAGAAGGGTTGTCAACCCCAATGATTTAGACTTTTCCATTGACGCTTATAGAGGCTTAAAAAATCATATAAACAATTTATATAAAATCAGGATTCAGGGTGGACTCCTCATGAAGGTAGTATATTTATATTTTGTTCATACTTAATTTTTTTAAATACAATAAATTTCCCTTTTAGTTACTTTGCTAACTTAGTTAATAGACTACAAAGATCTCTGGAAGCATGAAGGCAAGTTTAAGAAATTATTTTCTATGATTTATTTTTAAAAATGTTAAGTGGAAAAAACTATTTTATGTGGTAACAGAATATATAGGCAGCAGTGTTCTTAATGCATTTTTTTATTTTTAGTTGTGTTAATTTATCATTACTTAATTTAGACCTAATGGTAAATGTTTAAAATTTAGCTGATCTCAGGCCTGTGAGCCTCTCTCCTCAATGCACTCAGACGATTTCCCTCCAAAATGTATCCATTCAATTAGAAAACACCCCCCCCTCTCTCTGCAGTGTATGATTTCCCTCCAAATTTTATCCATTCAATCAGTAAACATCCCTCTCTCTGCAGTGTATGATTTCCCTCCAAAATGTATACATCCAATCAGAAAATATCCCTCTCTCTACAGTGTATCTATCCAATTAGAAAAATCCTCCACACGCTGGACTCCTTCTTCCAAGTGCGATGGTGCAGTGCTCGTGTGTATCCTATGGGGGAGCTCACAAGCACTGGCTAACACACACAAATCTGAAGTTACATTCACTGTGAGGACATTTTCTAAAAATTACTCAGCAGGAAGTATATGCCCTCTAGAGGCCATTAAAGCATTCTTTTTGTGAGGACCACCCACAATGTCCTCACAAAGAAAAATGTCCTCACAGTACAGGTTGCCAGTCAATAGTTGGTCCTCACAAGTATAGCAAAACCAACACACAAGCTCTTTCTCTCTCACACACAAACACAATCTCTCTCTCTCTCTCTCTCTCTCACACACACACACAAACACAATCTCTCTCTCTCACAAACACAATCTCTCTCTCTCTCTCACACACAAACACAATCTCTCTCTCTCTCTCTCACACACACACAAACACAATCTCTCTCTCACACACAAACACAATCTCTCTCTCTCTCTCACACACAAACACAATCTCTCTCTCTCTCACACACACACACAATCTCTCTCTCTTTCTCTCTCACACACAAACACAATCTCTCTCTCTCGCTCTCTCTCTCTCTCACACACACACAAACTCCTTTCTCTTCCTCTCTCCTTTTTCTTTTTTCCCTTCTCTCTTTCTTTCTTTATTTGTCCTTCCCCTCTTTCTCTTTCTCTCTCACAGACACACACTTTTTTCTCCCTCTCTCTCCTTTTTCTTTCCTTCTCCCTTTAAAATGAATGGACACCTTCTTCAAATCTTCCTCAAACTTCAGCCTTTTTCAGCTATTACAACTTCAGCATTTTTTCAGCTACTAACACCATTCAAACGTTAAACAAATCTACACATCTTCAGCTTTTCAAGTCATTTCAGCAGTGATTTTCAACTCATTTCAGCATTGATTTTCAACTCATTTCAACCTTGATTTTCAACTCATTTCAACCTTGATTTTCAACTCATTTCAGCGTTGATTTTAAACTCATTTCAGCGTTGATTTTCAACTCATTTCAACCTTGATTTTCAACTCATTTCAGCATTCCATTTCAGCACAAATGCATTCACACGCATTTTCTGCAAGAAATGCTCTTCATCTAGTTTTTTTTTCTTCCACCCGTTTTTGTCCGTTAATACCTTCAGCATACTTTTAGCTAGAACCTCCATTCAAACACCAAAATGTTCAGCTTTTAATGAACTAAGTTGCTATTACTTTTCTCATTAAAATGTTTTATAATTTTTAAAATATTTAACTTTATTTAAAATTATTTTCCCATTGAAATGAATGGAAAGCCTCTTCAAATCTTCTTCAAACTTCAGCCTCTTTCAGCTTTAATTACTTCAGCATACTTTCAGCTAGAAACACCATTCAAACTTTAAACAAATCTACACATCTTCAGCTATTTCCACTCTATTCAGCTTTTTCAAATCTTTTATACTTTTTAAGCAATCGCAGTTTAAGTTTTAAGCTTTTTTAGCATTTTCAAATTTCACAAGCTTTTTAGAGTGCTTAATCTCTTCGCACTCTAGCATTTGGCCTCACTTTTTAAGCCAGAAGTTTAGACTTTTGCCTCTCTTATAACACCAGCTGTACACCTCTTAAACACATAAAGTAGAGAAAATTATAGAGATCTTTGTCCTCTTTCCGATAGTGGTGCTTTCATTTTGATTAGACCAACGGTTTACGCACAAGGAGGCAAAGACCACGAGGAGGAAAAGAAAATCTGCCATTCACTGCAATGTTAAATTCTCCCAAGCCTCCGTGACATAAACGCAAATCACAATAGTTTTTAGATCGCCCTCAGTCGTTCATTTTTTGGACTATCTTTCTGAAACTGATACATGTTATTCACTAAAGCCTTTCGGTTCTGACAGTGAAATAATTTTTTGATAGCTTTTGTAGTTTTTCTTCAATCTTACTTTGTTTGAGGTGAAATTTTAGGGAAAAAAAGGCTCTGTTTGAGCTTCTCTCCTGTCAGTAAGGTTACCATAGCAACAGCTCAAACACCTGGAGGGGATTACCTCTCTCTCTATCTCTCTCTCTCTCTCTCTGACACACACAAACACAATTGCTTGTGAACACGATAGTCTATTGGTTAACCCTAACCTATCGTCAGAGGAGTGTTCGCCAATCACATTTAAATATACAATGCAAACGAGCACTAGTCCACCGCCTACTTCCCAACAACCAGAAAATAGGTATGTTATGTTCAAAGACGACTTTTATTTGATATTAGTTTGTGTTGTATAGTTAATTTTCTTTTCAGTTTCGTGATCGACGACGACCTGTTATAATAATGACTTCGTTGTTCAAGAAAAAGATGGTCGACGGTAAGTTTCTCACTGCTTTTCTGAGGGCTCGTCTTGTTTGTCAAAGCCGCCCAGCAACACACTCACGTCAATCATCGTCTGGTTTCGTTATGCCTGAAAGGTAATTTTGTTTGGGAACTAACTCACGTTTGGTATCTTAATGAGAACTTAACGTTACCTAAAATGAGACCTTCCATGTAAACCTGATTTGATCCTTACGTTAACGTTACGTTTTGAAATTGCTGACTGGTTGATATTTTATGAATTCTGTTGCGACGTCTGTTTAACTAATAAGTATTTGTTAGTTATCAGGGTACACATGGCTAAAATAGTTTCTAAGCTCCCTAACTCCTTTATCTGTCGAGTCCTTCAGATAACCTGTAGTTTATTTTGTTGTATTAAAATATAAAATGTTTAGCTGTAGTAACTATGCGTTAACTTTTAACGTTACTTCATTTCACATTACAGATGTCATCAAAGAACAGAATAAAGAGTTGCGACGATCCCAGAGACAAATAGCAAGAGACCGAGCAGCACTGGAAAAACATGAAAAACAGCTGGTGAGAATCCCCACCCTTCGATGTGACAACAATATGATGCCAATGTAATACACACAAAAGTGTTTATACAATTGTGTTGTGTTTTGTATATATAATAAGAAAAAAATATAGTTATACTTGTAGATATGTTCAGGTAGTAATTGTCTACAAAGTCTGTCGTTTCCATGGAGAGGACTTTTATTTTGACACTCAATCCGGAGAATCTCCCAGGTTGACCTGCGCGTTCCTTCAGATCGCTAGAGGAGCTGCAAAAGACCAGACGTGACTCCGTGGTTGTGTGTGTCAATTATCCTGTTTTACAGGTAAATATGGACAAGCCAGCAGTACTATTAAAGTGAATGTATATACTGTTGATGTGTGGGATATGGACAAGTGTATAAAGTGATTTAAAATGTGTTATGTTTGGACTGATGTAGAAAAATAGGTTAGTGAGTGTGCTCCAGTGATCAATATAGAATGTAAAGTTGTATTGTTTGTTTTGAGTGAAACCCATTCGTTTAATCGCGTAAATAGTTAGGTTTTTATGGTTAAAAGGCTCCGTGAGGCGTACTCAATACTAGTGTTTGGCGCGCTTAGAGGTCACGTGACCACCCACTGAAGAGAGACAGACGGCTGCTGCTGTACAGGTGCTCTCTCTCTCTCTCTAAAATGTCCTCCAAGAGAGAAAACGTCAAATTCAGTTGACATTGTTTAAGAGTACTAGTACATACTAATATACAGATATATAGTTACATCTATAAATAATACTGATTTAAATCATTTCTGGGTATTTTGAGAGCAATTCAAAAGGGAAAAAAACGAGAAGATAAGACAGTGTGATTGGGTTTTGATGTTGTGGACACGAGTGATGATATGGTTGATACTATTGGTTTTAAGGTGACAAAATGTGAGGGATAGACAGTTTATTGTAATTGATTTAAAGCAATGTTATTTGTTATCTGATGCTGTACAATAAAGGTGCAGATCACTAGAGGAGCTGCAAAAGACCAGACGTGACTCCGTGGTTGTGTGTGTCAATTATCCTGTTTTACAGGAACAGTAATCCGTTTGCTGGATCTCCGGAGGTGGGGCCTGCAACACCAACTAGTTTTTTTTCTCGTCATGAGGTGGATGAGATCACGACGTCATGTCATTGAAATTTCAGTTTTGGTTGGATAAAAATGTGACTTAACAGCTGAGATTGTGTTTAAAGTTCAGGTATAAGAGCAAAATGTTATCTGTGAGACCGGATTGTATTTCAGCCCTTCAGAATTGAGTGGCACAACGTAACATGGTTATTGTGTAAAATGGATTGTTAAAGTTATTTACATTTCTCACAAAGAACACTTTTTTTAAGTACAAACAAATCATGTGATCTCAACCAAAATTTACACATTGATAAATTAATAATAATCAGGGTGACAATACATTTGGGCCGGCAAGTGGTGTAGTTGGTCGCTTTATAATCGAAGGTTTTGTGGTTTGATCCCCTCCGGGTTGTGGTCTTGGGCAAGCCACTTCACCCTCATTGCTCTGAATGGTGTGTTTGGTGGTGGGCAGGAGGCTGTAGGGATGAAATAGCCTCCACGCTCTGTCAGACTGCCCCAGGGCAGTTGAGGGCTACCAAGGTAGCTTTTCACCACCAGAGTGTGACAGTGGAATAAATGAATAATGCTCTGATAATTGTAAAACGTCTTTATATAAATATAAATTGAAGGCATTTTTATTATTATAAATTAACAAAGCATTAAGTAATATAACAGATATTTACACATTATGTACACTTTAGCCTTCATAAAATATATTTTCCTGTCATTGTGGAGCTATAGTATATACATGGAAAATTATATAAAAGGGAGAATTTAGAGCAAAGAGGGGTAGCTGATAACCATGTGAAAATAGATAAGATGAACTAAGACAGAAACGAGACAGGAAAACACTTGATGCTAACAACAAAGGGGAAAACACTTGAGATTCAAAATGGATAATTGCCAATCAGGGTGGAAACAACAACAAGAAGACAAGCCAACATGATAACATGAGTGAACTACATCCCATTTGTGATGCTAGGTTAATTTCAGTGCAAGTGTTAACTCTTAGATTAGCTTAAATGTATTTTGTCTCATGACTTGAAAGATGAAATGAAATAATTTGCATTTAATCATATTCTTTTTTGTTATTGAGGGTTCTACATGGAAAAACAACAATGCTACACTTAAAAGATTGTAATTTGACCATTCTTTCTCCTTGTAAACAAATGATTAAATATGGTAAACTCCTAACAATATAACAATTAGCAGGTTTTTTTGCAAGTTAGAAGTATCAAACACAAAATAGAATATGTTGATATTAGAAAAAAAACGTCTAATAAAAGCTTGAATATGATAACTCACTGAAGGAGTTATGATTGAAGTTTTATTTGATTCAAGACAATCAAAATCCTTCAATTTTTTTATTTGTATTATATTTTATTATTAATCGTAAATAGTCATTTGTCGTTTAAAATCTTGAGAAGAGACTAACTAAAATGAATGTAAAAAGCATAAAAGATTACTAGGAAATAGAAAACATGTACCAAGGTTTTTTTTACTCTTGCAACAAAATGGAGTTCTGAAAATTAGGATGTTCTAATTGCACTGAGTAATGTCTTTAATTAGTTAAATTCCTTAAAACACACTGGATTTTTTTTTTGGAGTTTATAAAAAATGCATTTTGTTTTTATAAAGCTCCTTTAGTTGAAAATAGATTTTTTAACATGGTTTCACATGACTGTTTTTGTTCTTTTTGATCACAGGAGAAGGACATCAAGAAAATGGCTAAGACAGGGAACAGAGACGCGGGTAAAGTTCTAGCTAAGCAACTTGTTCAAGTGAAGAAACAGATAAAGCTTACATATGTGGTCAGCGCCAAGGTCACCTCCATGTCCACGCAAACCAAGCTTATGAACTCTCAGATGAAGATGGCGGGTGCTATGGCCTCAACAACAAAAGTACGATTTTTCTCAGGCTTCTTTTCAGCTATCACTATCATTTTAACTGGGTTCATACCTAAACTAAATTGAGTAAAAAAAAGGTTTTAAGCTTGTGGAGCCTTCTGAATAAATATGGATGCACAATTTGTATTGAAACTCAATTGTTTTTGACTCAATTTTGAGCTGATGGTGCAGGGGGAGTTCTTTACTTTAAGCTACTTTTCTATTTTATGTGTGCACTATTTTAATGGAAGGGGTCTTAAACTTGGCTTTGCTCCAAAATGAAAAGCTCTCTTCTGAAATCTCATTAAAAATTCCTATAGGAGCTCACGACTACTTGCTTCCACCCAGTATTTCTAATTGACTCTGTGCCTGGCATTAGAATTCTGTTAGGCTGGTTGTTTTGTTTTTACTAGCATTTCTAGTTATTCATATCACATGTTTATTGATGAATGCATATCTAGCTTAACACAGAGTTAAACTCGTGCATAGCTTTGACTCTGGTCTGAACTGCATGAGATTTACTGGATTTGAACCAAGCAGTCATTGTCTTAGTTTTTTTTTTCTAAACAATCTCCAGACAATGCAAGCTGTCAACAAGAAGATGGATCCAAAGAAGACCATGCAGACCTTGCAGGACTTCCAGAAAGATCTGAGTAATTAATGAGGTAAAGTAAGTTTATCTGGGTTTTTCAGGGAGGATGCATGGGTTATCTTCATGAGAGATGTTTGTTTACACTGTAGTCTGCAGTCCACTCAGACGGCTTATTATCAGAGTGATCAATGTAATTCATACACTGTGGTGTCCCAAACAATAATCATATTCGGGGCTCCCAGCGAGCGCAGTTGGTAGCACGGTCGTCTCACAGCAAGAAGGTCGCTGGTTCGAGCCTCGGCTGGGTCGGTTGGCATTTCTGTGTGGAGTTTGCATGTTCTCCCCGTGATCGCTTGGGTTTTCTCCGGTTTCCTCCCACAAGTCCAAAGACATGCGGTATAAGTGAATTGAGTTAGAACGATTGTCCATAGTGTTAAAGTGTGAAAGAGTGTGTGTGAATGTTTCACAGTGATGGGTTGCAGCTGGAAGGGCATTCGCCGCATAAAACATATGCCAGAGGAGTTGGTTCATTCCGCTGTGGCGACCCCGAAAGGGAAGAAAGCAGACATGAAAATGGATGGATGGAGGGCTCCCAGCGATTAAAGTTTTGATCTGGTGGATAAGGAGAGCGACTTGTGATCAGAAGGTCGCCAGTTCAATCCACAGTTTCACAGTTGAAGGTGGTGTGAGTGGTGAAACATTTGCTCTCCATTTTCAATAACCACAGCTGTGATGCCCTTGAACAAGACACCAGCTTCCTGACTGCTCCTTGGGCGCCACAGCCATGGCTGCCCACTGCTCCGGGTGTGTTTGTTCACTTCTGTGTGTGTACACTGGGATGGGTTAAATGCAGAGCACAAATTCTGGGTATGGGTCACTCCATATCTGGGCAGCTGGTCACTTGCACTTAAAAGGGCCCTAAACTACAGCCAGCTACTCCTTAAGTCTGGTTCATTTTTCCTTCAGTGAATAGCATGGCTATTATAAAGCACACTCCTTAGACCACTAGTCCATAAGATTCTTATGGACTATAAAAAGCGACATGAGCTGAGAAACCAATCATTTGTTGATTTTATTAATTTTTGCACAAATATGAGCACATGTAATTACATACCACTTTGCATGAATAGATTAATAAAAAGATGGAACAATAATGCATTTTGTACAAATCTTTCAACAGAGACCCAAGATGGAGCTTGAAGGAGTTGTAATCCTTGGGGAGATGGAGGCTGAAAATGGAGAGGCAGGCCTAAGTCTACTATTATACTTAAAGGTTTTATAAATTTGCTAACTTTTTATTAGCTATAAAGTCTTCCCTGAGGGCAAATGTGGCTGAGAGCTGACTGAGATGTGGCTTGACTTGACTGGACAGATTTGGGCCAGATAGTCACCTCATAAGTTTTGCCTTGTGCTTAAAAGTACCAGAGATGTTCTTTGATTCACTGTCGATTTTTAAAGTATATGGTCCAAACAGCTGAGTGACTGTTCAATAATTATTTATTGTTATTCTTGTCATACCCGGGACAGCATCTCATTTAATTCTAAATAATATGAAACATTTGGTAAATACTATTAAAGTATACATTTGTAATGGTGTGTGAGGTTTTTTTTTTCACATTTTGTTAAGAAGGTTTTTACTAAAGCAGCCTTAAAGAGAAGTGCTTTTTGTCATGGTTTTATAACTTACACATAACTGGTTTTCTAAAAACAAGGTATTAAGCTCATCACTTTTTGAACTTGTGTTTTTCTGTACTTGACTTTAATAAAAAAAAAAACATCAACATTATGAAATTTGTAGTTCTGAAACTTTTTTGTTTAATGTTTCATGGGCTTGTCGGTGTATAAAAACAAAAACACTAGCGCACTTAATGCTCTGAAGTTTTATTTTATGCTAAAGTACATTGATTCAATCCTGCAGCTTGGTTTGTTAATATTTTATTAAACAATGGCATTGAAAGAAATGCAGTGTTTATATTTGTAGTTTAAATATCATGAGATGTGGTTTTTAAAATGTTTAAATATATATATATATATATATATATATATATATATATATATATATATATATATATATATATATATATATATATATATATATATATATATATATATATATGAATGTAACCGGGTCAAAATAGTGGGTTTATTTTGCCGAAAAGTATTGTTCGATGTGTTTTCTTGGTTCCGTTAATGTTCAGTTAAGATGGTTTACTGGCCCTTTAAGAAGTCAGTCTCGCAGGTGTTCAGAGCGAGAAGCGCGAAAAGTGTTACACAAGTTGTTGAGCGAGTGCCATTTTGAGACGCACAAGAGAGTTCATTACGACGCGGCAACACCTGAGTACTGAGTCTGAATGCAACAAGTCTACGGCAGATAAAGCTGGAAGTTAGCGAGATCAAATTTGAAGAGAGGTAAACACTCCTCGCTACAGTCTTTAGCGCGCCGCTCGGGGGTGGCTTCGGTTGTTGAGAGGCAAAGAAGGAGCTCATAAAAGGACCAGGACTGGTTTCATGGAAAGAGCAGGGGAGAAAAGAGTCAAAGTTGCTAATAGTGCTAGGACAAGCTTGGACTCTACCCAACATTTGTGGCAAGCCACATCGCAATTGTTAAGCATCTGATGTAAAGAAGCTACTACCGTTGTTTAATAGTGAAGTTGTTTAATTGTGAAATTGTTTACTTGTTTAAATTGTTTATTTGTTTAAATATATAAATTAATTTTTTGGATAAACAGGTTGTTTATTGAGACATAGCTCACTGTCACAAATTCACTTCTGACTCACTTCTGATTAACGCTGTTCCCTCATTCCATCTGGGGCAGTCACAAAATAAAGAACCCCCTTATTTAATATTTCATCTGTGTGTGGTGTCCTTAAGGGAAACCCTGGCCTCTTACATATACCCGGCCACACAGATTTTTGGTACCAGGAGTGGGGTGGTTCTCTTATTACATCACTAAGTGTGTTTGGTCAGAGAATAGATTTTCTTTCAAAATAAACAACGGTAGTAGTGAAGAGGAGACGAGTGGCTGTTCCAGAGGCTCACCAAAGTGACTGACCAACAGAGAAGCTTCAAGTCATCAAGGGACATTCTTCTTCACTCCGAGAGTTCACTTCTTCTGTGGCCACTGACGAGGAACTGTTAAAGAACTCTTGTTTCAGGTTACTACGCAGTGACTGTAGTTGATTTAGAGACTTTGAGCTGAGGAGGTATGGATCAGGAACCGGAGGCTCTGGTGGTTCGACCTAAAATCAGACATGATGCGGACATTGCTGGTGCTACGAGCCAGTATGAAGGTAACTCCATGGCTCTAGATGAAGGTAATCCTGTAGCACAGTTACAGTCACAGATACGCGAGTTGGGTCAGAGACATGATCAGGTTTTGGCAACTCTTGCCAATCTGAATACTGCTAACACTCGTTCATATGTGTATATTCCTAGAGAACGTCAAATTTTACCCTTTAGTGGTGACCACATTAAAGATGATCAGTCTGTTGATGCTTTTATTGATGAGGTTGAACGAGTAATAAGAGTGAGGGGTTTGAGCACTGAAGACCAAGTTGATTTTATATTATCTCACTTGAGAGGGTCTGCCTTGGATGAGATTAAGCTGTGCATGGGTAATGAAGCAAAACAACCCAGTGATTTGTTCAACTTCTTAAGAGGGGCGTTTAGGGAAAAGCGCACCATACCTCAGTTGCTACATTCATTCTATGCCCGCCGACAGTTAGAGGGGGAGGATTTCCGTGATTTTTCACATGCTCTCTCCCAGCTTTTAAATTCTGCTCTACAACAGTCGCCAAGTGCTGTGTCAGATCCTCAGATTGCTTTGAGAGATCAGTTTATTGAAGGGGTTTGTGAACCAACACTACGAAGGGAGTTACGCAAGCTGGTAAGGGAGAAACCACAATCCACTCTGTTTGCTGTTCGTGAGGAAGCTTTGATGTGGTTCGTAGAAGAAAAACCTCGCACTACTAGTGTAGCTCGAAGTCGAAATATGACCAGCTCGAGTAGTGAACAGACCTTAGGATATTCAGTTCCTTCGAATTCAGCCCAGAGTGAGACGGCAGTTGCATTACAGGAAGTAGTGAAGATAGTTAATCAACAAGGTCAGGCGATCAGTGAACTCATGAATGCAGTACGAGAACTGGTTGTACAGAAACCCAACCCTAGAGTAAATCAGAGCTTAAGACCTAGAGTTAAACCCAAGTACACAGAAGATGGCAAGCCTATCTGCTTGAGATGTGAAGGGATAGGGCACATAGCTAGACAGTGTCCAGTGTCACAAAGTACTAACACCCAACAGCCTACCACCAACCGTTCAGCAGTGCAAGAGAATGGAAGGACATCAACTGCTCAGAGCCGTGCAATGCGAGGAAAGCCGGAAGGCTTAACCTCCACCTTGACAAAGGAGCGTTTTTTAGAGAGAGCGGTTGGAAGGTGTCCTGAAGTAGACATTAAGATCGAGGGGGTACTGGTACGATGTCTTTTAGACACAGGAAGCAATGTGAGTACCCTAACAGAGAGTTTCTTCAGAGAAAGCCTCCATGGTGAAGACCAAGACTTGCACTGTACCTCGAAGTGGTTGAGAATCACGGCTGCTAACAAGTTGCCCATGCCCTTGTGGTTGTTTTCCCAGAATATAAAATACACTTTTTAAAATAAATTCAATAAAGACAGACTACGACTTTCAGTCCGATTTCTCTTTACTTTTCAGCACAAGATCAGGAAACAGCAATGTGATGGGTTACAGAACCTGGCTCGAAAACTGCACCTCCCTTGGTGTGTCATAGGCGCGGTATATATGCAGAAAGCTATCCTTGCAGATAAGTTTCACGTGGCAGATATTTTGTCTCTAGCTGCATATCCCTATCAGAAAAGCGTCACTCCTTTTAAGTTAGACTGTCTTTTTCATGGACTCTAGCTTTTAAGGTCAGACTGTCTTTTTCATGGAGTCAGGTCCAATTTATGAATTAAATAAATGTTAAATCAGGTCACCTAATTGCCAAAAACACCCACATTCCCTCCTTGGGAACTTTCCAAGTTTCCATTCGTTAAGGCAATTAAGTGAGTTAATTATGTAAAATCGTTTTTCTCCATTACTTCAATTGGCTAAGTTAAGGAGTAGCACTTTCCCTGTCTTTTGCCAATTTTCTACAAAAAACAGTAAACAAACAAAATAATAATTAATCAAAAGTAGAATAAGATCCGCAGATGATGATCTTCTTCGTAAGGAAACGCGATTTCGATGAGATAGTCATCGGAGGGCCGTTCGATACCGGTCTGTCCGATCATGCTTTCAAGACATCATTCACACATTAGCATTACTTCTTCACTTCTCATTAAAACTTTCTGTTCAGTGGTTACAGATGCTCCAAATATAATGATGTTCAAAATGTCCTTCAAATGTCATTCACTCAGTCATCATTCTCTCAAAGGTAAATTTAAGAGATGCCTCATGGAAAAGTTTTTTTTTTTTTTTGGCATCTATGTTGGTGATTAGGATGATTATTATAACTTGTACACTTGATAATGAGCGTAATATTTTTGGAATAATCTCCATATTTACAATAATTTAGCATAAAATCCAATGTTTAGCAAAACTCTGTTCTCTAACTCTCCAACAACCAGAAAAATCAGCATTAAACAGCTTTTCACCCAAAACTAAAAAATTTATTCCGCAAAAATCAAAAAGTAAAACTAGATTAACTCAAAAATCTCCGCATATACTCTAAGTAGAAATAAAGTAATAAAAAGAAAGACACTCGCTTCGGATCCTCTTCATACGTAATCCTCTCATTTGTAATCCTCTCATCCCACGCACACACAGAAAACAGGTGTACTGGGGTATCTGACAGTTCTTTTAGGTGGATCACTTTTTCTCTCAGCATTGTCCATGTGATCACCTTTTTAGGGAAATAGGGTACCTTTGAGCATTTGGGTAGGCTTTAGGCAGGATAGGCAAGGTCAAAAGGTCGTGGCGGTTGTAGAGTTGTTTGGCACCATGCTTTCAGCATCACTCCAGGTGACTTTCAGGAACCATCGCCATGGGTGACCTTTTAGCAGTGACATGGGAATACGGGAGTCACGAAATCTTTCGGGAACCCTCAGGAGTCTCATCAGACGATCTCTTGTTGACTGCTACCGCGACTGCATCCATGTTCTCAGGAAAGCCTTTCAGCCTTTTGCTCAAGTCCCTCAGGATTCAAGCTAATAGAATGAATGCTAGGTTTCTTTGCACTCATTTTCAGAATAGCACAGATAGTGGTTCTGCGCTCCTAAGAGTCTTTAGAGTTCATAACACATTGTCCATTGTCTCCACTAAAAAATTGTCCATTCAAAGTGGGAGACTTTCTCTGGTTTTTCAGCCAAAATTCTCTCGTGAGTGTCATAAAAAACGCAAAGTATTAGATATCTACAAAAAGTACTAAGAAATATCAATCAAAATAAAACAATCGACTTATTAAAAAAGTAATAAAACTAAGGGCTAGAAAACATCAAACGCTATCGCAAAAACTATTGAAATAAAAGATTGAAAACAACAAATTTGGGTTACCATGCTGCCTTCATACCAATCTTAAAAGTGGCAGTGAACCGGAAAAAGAGTTTCATGATTTTTTAGATTCTATCTTTGATTCTACATAAACAACTTTATTTTTGATTTACACTCTCAGAAATACTTTATTTAAAAACCTTAATTGTACTCCATCATTATTTTATACTTTTTTTTCTTTTTATAATGCTCACATACTCATATTCAATTCAATAACAGTTCAAAATGTCATCTTGTTTTTTATTCTTTAGCACTTAAAAATACGCTCATTAGTAGTGAAAAATAAATCTTAGATACTAGGAGAAGAAGCTCTCATCACACAAGTTCTCCTTATGATTGGCAAAGACACAAGGTTTCAAAAAATACACTTTTACTTCTTATCTAAATAAGGAATCAGACAGTGCTAAATATGTGGATCAAACAAAAGTGAACTTCTCTTTAATGTTTCTACTGATCTCAAAGGATATCATTCTGGTCAGCTGAAGGTCGGTTGAAAGGAATCCTTCATTCACAGGACCTAGAGGGATGCTCTTCTCTCTCCGAGCATTCACGTTGTCATGGAGTTCACTCAGTTTTGTTCAAACAATCATTCTTTCTATAATCAAGACAAATAAAATTAATATCCAACAGTGGAGTGAGAATCACTCATTCCTCCATTCTCTTTTCACTCGCTTTCATGCACATATAAGACAGACATCCTAGCTGAGGAATATGTTACATGCATGTGTCCACTTCGTCGCAAAGTAGTGAACCAAGCTCTTCCTCAGTCGCAGCAAGATCCTTTCCTAAGTTTAGGGTAATATCAATAAATCTGTCGCTTGTATTTTGGTACATCATCCTAGTCATACTATTTTCGATAGCTTTTTGAATGAGTCCTCGAACGCAGGGTATCACGCAGCATCCCATGATTGCGATAATGGCAAGTGCAACAACTATAGTAATTGCTATTGAGGAAATAATCTTTCCCCATTTTCCAAACCATCTTTCCATCATTTTACCAAATGGATCTTCTCTGTCAGTGTTTCTCTTCAGTTCCAGGGATGACCTTTTCAGTCCGTTTAGTGCGTTTAGTAATTGACCCATCGATTTGGTATTTGAGGGATGGCAGTACAGCATTCGGTTCCAACAGAATACAAACCCTCCTTCTTTTGCAAGTAACATATCTAGAGCTATTCGATTTTGTCTTGTCATGATAGAATTTTTGTCTAATTGGTCTTTTATTCCTCCAATAGCTTGGATGGAGAGGTTAACAAATCTCTGCTGGTTGTAGTACAAATAGTTATCCATGCTACATTTTTGGTTAAAGTTTGCTTTATATGCTCTAAACGTTAGGTGGAACCATTGGTTGAGTTATCGGGTACTTTTGTGCTATTTCTTGGCAAATAAATGGTAAAGGATCTTGTGCTCTAAAAAGCAGTGCTAGACATCTTAATTCTTGAAAGTCTGTTACTCTGACAGGTGTAGTTGTTAATAGGGGTTTTGCCGTTGCACAAATAATGCAGTCACTAATGTTTAAGGATTTAGCCGTATAGGAGATCCATTCTAGCCATTCATTTCTACCTGTAAATCCTGTTTCAATAGCAAATAATTCTTCAATTGAACTGGCTTGGATAACATCTGCTCTAATTTCTTCAGTTTCAGCGTACGGGGAAGTTGGTCCAATTGTCTTAGTGGTTGTGCCGTTATGCTCTTTAACTTTAACGTAAAATGATCCCACAGGGTCCCATCCATCAATTGACGCACCCACTACATAGTAGTTTTCATCACTTTCAAGGGCATCTTTTAAAGTTATCATTAATCCATTACACTTAAACTGTTCGCATTGGCTTCCTTGGTTGGGCATTTTAATGATACTCAGTCGCTGAAATAGAGTTTTTCCCTTGCTCACAGTTTCCGGATTGGTTGTCTTTGGTGGAGGTTCAATAGCCCAGCTTGGATCAGTAGACCATCCTACTAGACTCCAAGATGAACAGGTCGTGTCTCTAGCTCCACTATCTTCCTTGATTGGGGCTGTACAAATATACATCTTAGCACGTTGGTACATATTATGGTGTCCTACACATTTGGCTAATCTACAAAAATCAATTCTCCAGGTTGTGGTAGCTCCTTTTGGTGCAATAAACAGTTTGGAAGTTTGAGCTTCTCCTTTCCAAGCATTCATAATTAAAATGAGAAGCACACAGACCCATCTTAACACAGACATCTTTCTGTTTTAATTCCGATTTGTACCTTAGAACGGTTTTAATCAGCTCTGGAGTGGTAGACTCAATAGGGGCTGGAGCAGTCTCGATCCGCCTCAAGTCTAAGTGGAACACAGGAATACTCTTATCCCAGGTTCTCAGAATCTCCAGTCGAAAGTAATCTGTAACGCAAAAATTCAACACAAAAATGGTACGTTTTATGGTTATTTGTCTATGGATGTCTGGATTTATTTCAAATAATTTACTCCTTCACAGGGTCATCTGCAATTTATCACTTGTTGGAAAGGTCTCATTAAGTTTCTTACTTTCAAGCAGTGAGATATATGATACCACAGGTTGGATCCCTTCACCCTTACAGCAGTAGGTGTGGCTTGGGTGACCTCATACGGACCCTCTCTTCTCGGTTGATCCCACTTTCTCTTAAAAATGTTTATGAACACGTGATCTCCAACTGATATAGGACCTGGTCGTCCAGACTCCTCAGGAGAACACCTTGGTCGACTCTCAGCCTGTAAAACATGCTGATGATTCTTTACCAACAAACAGATATATTTGTCAATATCATTTCTCAGATCATTCAAATTGTCACAGCTAATAAATTCTCTATCAGGTCGAGGCATCGCTCTTCCTGTCACCATTTCATGGGGGGTTAATTTGGTTTCACGATTTGTGCTGTTCCTGATGCTGAATAATGCAATGGGTAAAGCTTTTGTCCAATTGAGCCCGGTTTTTGCACAAATTTTAGAAAGCTTTCCCTTTAAAGTCTGATTCATTCTTTCACACTTTCCTTGGCTGGCAGGGTGGTACACAGAACCATACTTCAAATCAATTTGCAACCTCTTACACATCAATTTCATAACAACCGCTATGAAACCCGGTCCATTATCACACTGTATCTGCGACGGGATACCAAATCTCGGAAATACCTCTCTCGTCAAGGCATTCACTACAGAGTCTCCACTCTGACACTTTACCGCGAAAGCTTCTACCCAGCCGCTAAATCGGCAAACAATTGTTAAAATATCTCTTCCACTAACAACCTTAATCATATCTATAAAGTCAATGACTATGCTTACAAAGGGTCTCCTTGGTGTCGGAAAAGTTCTGATTATATGTGGAGCACTTTTGATGTTTCTGACCATACACGTTTCACATTTCTCTAGAAAGTTGTTTACTTAGTTTGAAGATGCGGAAACCAAAGATTTAGTTGTCTAATGATAACATCTATCATTTCTCTTCGTTGTGGTGCGCTGTACCATGAGCATGTAATAGTACCATTTGTTCTGCACTCTCTGGTATTATCAATTGACCTTGAAGTGTTGTCCAAATTCCTTCTTTTGATTTAATCCCTCCTTTGAGGTTCCAGTCTAATGTTTCTTGTACACTAGCACTTGATTGCATTTCACAAAGTTTTTCAAAATCCCATTCACCTTTTAGTTCAACTGCTTCGTTTTTCTTTTGCTGTCGAGTTACAACTGGCATTTCAGTAATAATCTCTTGCATCGCTGCTTGTTTGGCTGCTGAGTCTGCAAAATTATTTCCAATTGTTTCTACACTTTGATCTCTTTTGTGTGCATCACATTTGACTATACTTAGCTTTTTTGGTGTTTGACAGGCTTCAATCAATGCTTTAATTTCTGTTTCATGAATAATAGGTTTACCATTTGTTTTCTTATACCCATTATTGTGCCAAATTTTTCCATAGTAATGAGCTACCGAATAACCATAGGCAGAGTCTGTAAAGATCGTTCCTTCTTGGTTATCTAAGATGTTACAAGCTTCTGTTAATGCCATAATTTCTGCTCTTTGTGCTGACATTATACCTTGAGTGACTTTTATTTCTCTGATGGTGTTAAATTTTAATGGATCTTTGTTCTCAAGTTCTACCACAGAAAAACCCATTTGGCTCTTGCCTGCATCGTTCTTAAAACACGAACCATCTACAAAAAGAATTCTTCCTTCCTCTAAGGGTTCAGCTGATAAGTCTGGTCTTATCTTCATGTCCACAGTCCCTGAAATTTCACAGCAGTGTGGCTCTCCCTGTTGGCAAAATAACAGTTTTTCTGCTTCATTTTTTGTTTTGAGTACCTTTACAGTCAAGTTTACTTTTTCAAGTAGTTCCAAATATTTCATTCTTCTTCCTACTGACAGATTAAATCTGTTTTGTTCCAAAATTCCTACAACTTCATGGGTTGATCTTATTTCTACTGGGGCACTCAAAACTATTTTTGAACATTTTGAATAAGCCCAAAATACTGCTTCAAGATTTTTCTCACAGTCTGTGAAATTGTCCATTCCACTAAGGAAAGTTGAATACCATCCTAGCGGTCTTTGTTTTGTACCTTCTTTTTGATGTAAAATAGCTGTTGCTAATCCTCCCTTTCCTAATGCAACATCTAATAAAAAAGGTTTGTTGTAATTTGGATTTGACAGTTTTGTTGCAATTATCACTTCTTTTTTAAGTTGGTCAAATTCTTTTGAAGCTTCTTCAGTCCATTTTAAAGTTGCATTTAGTTGTTTAATTCCTGCATCTCTCATTAGTTGTCTCATTAGTTTGCATTTGTCTGCATACTGATGTATTCACTGCAGTAGTCTGTTTTTCCTAAAAATCCTAACGTTTGTCCATTTAATTTTATCATTTACAAATGTGTTAATTATTTTACAGTCCACATTTATTTTATCTAATTAATCTCGTTATTTTTAACAGTTCTGATCATTTTTACTTTATGTTTACCATCTGCTGATTAACACATTTAAAAATTTCTACCAATTTAACAAAACTCATTCTAGAGTTTCCAGAACCACCACTACAATTGTTTATTCAGTTACAATTTGGATTGTAAATTTTCAGGTTTAACTTTTAAGTAATTGAACTTTAATTTTCATCATTAAAATTTATTTTTTCAGATTCTACATTTTTAAAAAGTATCTCAATAATCAATTTCACTTTGCAGGTGCGTCATTTCTCATCCAAGTTCTATTATCTATCTGTGCTTTACTTTATGTGTTTGAGTTTCTCTTCTAAGAGAGCACGTAAAGGCGGGGTGAACTTATCAGTCTCTGCGTTATTTTGTCTATGCTTTCTCACACATTCAAACATTCTAGTTGCTCATCTCACATCACAAGTTCCTTGCTTACACACACATACAATTTGCCATCTTCATCATTTTTCTCAAACATTCTAGTTGCTTTTCCTCATTCTATCAATTCAGCCTCTGTTTCTTCTATCTGCACAAACACAGCACACATGTCCATCAACATTGTACATCTCCATCCATTATCCAACACAACAACTTTCTCTTGCTTTCTTTTTGAGATTTGCTCTATCAATTTATGTCTTGTCTCAATTCTTTGTAAGAGTTTTGCCTGCATTTTTTCTAATTATTAGCCATTTTTTCAAATTTTTGATTTTCTCTGTGTCCCAACTACCTTCTTTTGGCCACGAAATATTTACAGATTTGTCTTTTCTCAATTTGTTTTGGATTTTTTCAGACCAGCGTCTAAGTTTTACTCCTTGCCGTTGAGTCTTTCATTTCAATCCACTGTATTGGGGTAGTGAAACATTAACCTCAAACCTGTTACAGCCGCAGTTGCCATTGTTGAGTAAGAGCCTGCTCAGAAGACCAAGTCTTCGCTCTCGTTAATGGGAATTATTTAATTCAAGGTTTGTTTTCTTTTTCTTCAAAAGCTAGTTACTTTTAAATGGTCTTTATTTCTTTTCCGGTCGTTAACAGTTTTCCCAAGATTAGATGCTTTTAGTTTTAAAGTAATAATATTATTGTCTAACCACTATTTTTGTATCCCTTTGTAATAAAGTTTTCAAATAAACACTATCACCTCCGTCATTCAAGGACCTCCATGAGTATATCACTTCACGCTACCCTTGAGCGTGCTTCAGATCAAAATATCTGGCAACCTTACGCTACTTGAACGTGCTCCAGATCAAATATCTGGCAACCCTTGAGCGTACTTCAGACCAAATGTCTGGCATCAAAAACAAGCGCAAGTTTTCCGGAATAACTTCGCCTCCTCGGTAAGCTAACTATCCCGAAGGTATACTAAACAAATCCTAGTTTATTATATTATCCACCCGATTCAGCAGCGCTGCGCAGTCACCGTGATCTGAGTCTCTCTAATCTTATCTATTACCACACTCCATTATTATAAGTTTCAATTTGTTTAGTAGCTAATCGACAACCCCCCGACTACTAGACTTTCTCAAGTTCAATACTCATCCACTCTCAACATTTGTGTTAGCAGGTTATAAGTTCAATTTGGTTCAATGATTATTTTTAAAGTGCTCACTTTTTCATCAGTACCATCCTCCAAGCCTTTCCTCCTTCTGAATCAGACTTTATTCTACTCAGATAATAAACAATACTAAACCGAATTGTATTTTTAGTTTTAACTTATTTTAATTCTTTTAAGGGTTTAAAAACAACCTGTTCTTTTTAATTCAGAGGTCTTATTTTTACACACTTCTTTCAGAGTTAAGAGCTTTTTCCCAGAGCCAAAAAACCTCATTTAATTCTAATCAAAAAACTGGAGAGACACAATCACTTTTCTTAACCATTAACTAACACAGTAAGCATAAATAACAAAGAGTTATGCTTACCAATCCAATGATGTGCGTTAGCTCCCAGTTACAGGGTGAGGTTGCTCTTGCTTCCCGAATTGTTGTTGCCTAGCTTCAGTGAAGCTCTGACAGCGGCTCCTGGCACCTCTTCAGGGTCAACGGCTGTGATCTCAGACTCTTGAATCTGTCGACTACGCCATTTAATGTGGTTGTTTTCCCAGAATATAAAATACACTTTTAAAATAAATTCAATAAAGACAGACTACGACTTTCAGTCCGATTTCTCTTTACTTTTCAGCACAAGATCAGGAAACAGCAATGTGATGGGTTACAGAACCTGGCTCGAAAACTGCACCTCCCTTGGTGTGTCATAGGCGCGGTATATATGCAGAAAGCTATCCTTGCAGATAAGTTTCACGTGGCAGATATTTTGTCTCTAGCTGCGTATCCCTATCAGAAAAGCGTCACTCCTTTTAAGTTAGACTGTCTTTTTCATGGACTCTAGCTTTTAAGGTCAGACTGTCTTTTTCATGGAGTCAGGTCCAATTTATGAATTAAATAAATGTTAAATCAGGTCACCTAATTGCCAAAAACACCCACACCCTATCTGGGCTATGTGGAGTTGGACATCAATGTGATGGGACTTACAATATCTGAATGCGGATTCCTTATTGTCAGAGATGGGGACCCGTCTGATCCAACACCCCCTGGAATCATTGGTATGAACATTACCCAGAGATGCAGAGAGCTTGCTTTAACAGAGTTTGACACTACTCTTGGAGGAAAACTGGATTCTGTCTGGAGAGAAGCATTCAGTCATGTTCAGGAAGCAGACCAAGTGAAGACTAAAGTATCAGCCAGAGTTTGTGGCAAGGGCAAAACCCACATACCAGCATCTTCATCCGCTACAGTTCAAGTCAGAGTGAATAAAACCACTGATGACCAGTCATGGTGCCTGCTAGAGCCAGGGAATGCACCATTACCAGGAGGATTGACAGTCCTGCCTGCAGTGGTGTCAGCCCAGAGTCAAGTGTTCCCAGTCCAAATTGTAAACTTTTCTCAGGAAGATGTTTGGCTGCCTTCAAAACTACGGATTGGTATGCTTTCACAATGTCAACTGGTAGATAGAGATTCTTGTGAAGTAAAGTTTCATCGTATCTCAGCAGACCATGAAGAAGTGAGCATGGGCGAGATTGCCAAGTCAGTGACTCCAGCTGGTCTTAGTCAGTTATTGGATAGAGTTGACATGGGAGGAACTTTGGAGCAACAAGAGAGACTGGGTTCTCTTCTCATGAAATATGAGGATGTGTTTGCACTCCAAGATGAAGATCTGGGGTACACAGATCGAGTTAAGCATGAAATAAATCTGACTGATGACACTCCTATCACCCAACCTTATCGACGGATTCCACCGACTCAGTTTGAAGAAGTAAAGGAGCACATCTCAGGTCTACTTAAAAAAAGAGTCATACAGGAAAGCTCTAGCTCCTATGCTTCACCTATTGTTCTTGTACGCAAAGTGGATGGGACCCTGAGATTGTGTGTTGATTACAGGAAATTAAATGCAAAGACAAAGCGTGATGCATTCCCTCTCCCACGCATTGATGAAAGTTTGGATGCGTTGGGTGGGACCAAGATATTTTCAACAATTGATCTTGCAAGTGGCTACCATCAAGTCGCTGTGCATGAGAGAGATAGACCGAAGACAGCATTCACCACACCATTTGGCCTCTTTGAGTACTTGCGGATGGCCTTTGGGTTATGCAATGCCCCTGCCACATTCCAGAGGTTGATGCAAGCCAGCATGAATGATCTAGTGTTCCAGATAGTCCTTGTCTACCTAGATGATCTCTTGGTCTACTCCTCTGATTTTCAAGAGCATTTGGAACGGTTGGAAATGGTTTTTCAACGTCTGAAGTCCACTGGATTGAAGATCAAGGTCGAGAAGTGTCATTTTCTGCAGCCCAAAGTAAAGTTTCTTGGACATCAAGTGTCAGCCCAAGGAGTAAACACCGATCCCGACAAAATCTGTGCAGTTAAGGAGTGGCCAGTCCCCCGTACCCTCAAGGAGCTCAGATCATTTTTAGGATTCTGTAGTTATTATAGGAGATTCATGGAAGGTTTCTCCCAGATAGCCGGTCCATTACACAACCTAGTGAACATGTGCCTCAGAGAGAAGAGTCCAAGTAAAATGGCCAAGTTGTTCAAAGACTCCTGGAATGTTCAATGTCAGACAGCGTTCGTACAGCTTAAGGACAGACTAACCAGTGCTCCAACCTTAGGGTATGCCGATTTTAAACTGCCCTTTGTGATTGAGACAGATGCAAGTAACCTTGGCTCTTGGAGCGATTTTGTACCAGTATCAGCAAGGGAAGAAGACTGTAATTGCCTATGCAAGTCGAAGATTAAGAGGTGCTGAAGGAATGATCAAAATTACAGTAGCATGAAGCTGGAGCTGCTGGCACTTAAATGGCAGTGACTGAGAAATTCAGGAGCTACTTCTCTTAGGAGCAAGTTTACCATCATTACGGACAACAATCCTCTATGCCATTTGACAACTGCCAAGTTGGGAGCAACTGAACAACGCTGGGCAGCTCAGTTAGCCATGTTTGACTTGAAATAAAATACCGCCCAGGAAGATGCAATACGGCAGCCGATGCTCTTTCTAGAAGACCAGGTTGTAGTGACCCAGACGCGATCCCTGAAGATGCTGAATTTGATGGTAGTGTATCAATCTGTAATATACTCAGAGTTGGAACCGTTCTGGAGCCAGAGTTGGTTGCAGCTGGATTGGAATGTAGCGAGGCGAGGCAGCTACAGATATGCTTGACAGAAGAGGGAAATGTGTGTGAAGCAAGTTCCACCTTTCCAGGGTACTCGAAAGAAGAACTTTCAGAGTTTCAAGAGTCAGATTCGGTGTTGAGTGTGATTAGAAGATTCTGGAGATTGAAAAGACGTCCGAACAAACAAGAAAGATCAGGACTGGATAAACAAACTCGCTCTCTGTTCAAACAATGGCCTAAACTCAGGGAGAAAGATGGCTTGCTATACAGAGTAATTGATGATACGCATACAGGACAATGCCAACAGTTGTTGTTGCCTGCCTGCATGATTGAACAGGTGTTGAAAAATGTGCATGACAAGATGGGCCACCAGGGCATAGAGAGGACCCTGAGTTTGTTAAGACAAAGGTGTTTTTGGGGAGGAATGTATGGAGATGTGGAGCGAGCGGTGGGTGAAGCAATGCCCCAGGTGTGTGTTAGCCAAAATGCCACAGCCCAAAATTAGAGCCCCTTGGACTCCTTTTCTTGCATCTAGACCCTTAGAGGTGGTTGCAGTTGATTTCACAGTTCTTGAGCCTTCGTCAGATGGAAGAGAAAATGTCCTAGTGATTACTGATGTTTTCAGCAAGTTCAGTCAGGCGATTCCCACCCGTGATCAGAAAGCGGAGACCACTGCCAAGACTCTCCTGCGAGAATGGTTTCTGAAATATGGAGTCCCTCAAAGGTTGCATTCTGATCAGGGTAGGAATTTTGAGGAGTGCGGTGATTGCAGAGATGTGCCGGTTATATGGGGTCAAGAAACTCGTACTACTCCACACCACCCTCAAGGGCAATCCCCAATGTGAGAGATTCAACAGAACTCTGCATGACTTGCTAAAATCGCTTCCACCAGAAAAGAAGAGAAGGTGGCCAGAACACCCTGCCGGAATTGGTCCATGCATACAATGTTACACCACACTCATCTACCGGTTTACTCCCCCATACTACATGCTTTTTGGGGGTACCACCTCATCTGCCAGTAGATGCTTTGTTGGGGAATGAACCTGAAGAGACTGACAAATCTGATTGGCTAAGGGAACATCAAGAACGTCTGAGAGATGCACATGTACGGGCAAAGCAACATAAGAAAAGCAGAGGAGAGAGTTAAGCAGCATGAACAAGAGGTGTTCTGTCCAGCTATAGACGTGGGTCAACATGTGCATCTGCGGCATAGACCCTCTGGAAGAAACAAGATCCAAGATTCATGGTCCTCCAATGTTTTCAAAGTGCTGGAAGTTCAAGGTACCACTCACACAGTTGAACCTGTGGAAGGAGGTCCTGTCAAAAGGGTGCACAGGTCCAATCTCAGACTTTGTAGTGAGCGAAGCATACCAGTTCCTATGCCAAGAAGACTGCCAAGGAAGCCTTGGAAGAACCTACCTCAATTCCTGAAGAGGACATTCCTTCACTAGAAGCAGAGTGTGTGCTGGTTGAAGAAGTTCGGTGCCCTCACAAGAACTTAGAAGTTTCCAGAGACAGAACTTGTAGGCAACACCAGTTCTTGCATATGAGAGTTTGGACAATATGAAGAGCTTGAAATAAGAGAGGATTCTTCAAAGGTGACACCTGGATTAGTTGAACAGGAAGGAGAAAGAGTTAACTTACCTGTCGAGATTCCTGTTATACGACCAGTACCTACACCTAGAGTGAGACAGAAAGAAAGTGTTAGTTCAGAATTACGTAGAACACAGAGAACTAATGCAGGAGTGCATGGCAATCCAAACAAATTGCCAAAGTCTGCATGCAATGCAGTGTCATTTAGCCCAGATGTGCTTTCACAAGTTTTGGCAGGAATGGTTCTTTATACCACTGGCCAGCTTAAGATAGGTCAAGAAGAATAAAATTAGGTATAGTCACCGAGGACGTTGACTCTCAGCAGGGGAGAATGTAACCGGGTCAAAATAGTGGGTTTATTTTGCCGAAAAGTATTGTTCGATGTGTTTTCTTGGTTCCGTTAATGTTCAGTTTAAGATGGTTTACTGGCCCTTTAAGAAGTCAGTCTCGCAGGTGTTCAGAGCGAGAAGCGGCGAAAAGTGTTACAACAAGTTGTTGAGCGAGTGCCATGTTGAGATGCACAAGAGAGTTCATTACGACGCGGCAACACCTGAGTACTGAGTCTGAATGCAACAAGTCTACGGCAGATAAAGCTGGAAGTTAGCGAGATAAAATTTGAAGAGAGGTAAACACTCCTCGCTACAGTTTTTAGCGCGCCGCTCGGGGGTGGCTTCGGTTGTTGAGAGGCAAAGAAGGAGCTCATAAAAGGACCAGGACTGGTTTTATTGGAAAGAGCCAGGGGAGAAAAGAGTCAAAGTTGCTAATTGTGCTAGGACAAGCTTTGGACTCTACCCAAACATTTGTGGCAAGCCACATCGCAATTGTTAAGCATCTGATGTAAAGAAGCTACTACCGTTGTTTAATAGTGAAGTTGTTTAATAGTGAAGTTGTTTAATAGTGAAGTTGTTTAATTGTGAAATTGTTTACTTGTTTAAATTGTTTATTTGTTTAAATTGTTTATTTGTTTAAATATATAAATTCATTTTTTGGATAAACAGGTTGTTTATTGAGACATAGCTCACTGTCACAAATTCACTTCTGATTAACGCTGTTCCCTCATTCCATCTGGGGCAGTCACAAAATAAAGAACCCCCTTATTTAATATTTCATCTGTGTGTGGTGTCCTTAAGGGAAACCCTGGCTGCTTACATATAATCGGCCACATATATATATATATATGTTTATTATTACATGATTACACTTTGCAAAATGTTGCAGATTTGCTTGTGTGGTTTATTTTTAAGATAACTATGGAAACCGTTGACACACAACCACATCACTGGATTTTAGTAAAAGTACTTTTTGTATCACAGTGGTCCTACTTTTCATTGGACGACATCTCCAAGTTTTGGGTTTCAAGTTCGTGTACTCCAGCTTGTGCTGTGCATGTCAAGTTATTGCTCCAAAACAGTGTGAGCATTTTAAGAAAAACAAACTTAAAGTGGCCATGTTATTTAGTTTGAAAGCTCTAGCATCATTAGGTTGTCCTATAATTCACGTCTGATAATGCTTTTGGTTGTTAAATGGAAATATTGATTACTCATGAGACATGATTTCATTGAACACATCGCAAGACAGCATTATTAACTTATTCCAAACAGAGGTGACCAACTTATTCCAAACTTTGTGACCGATCAAGGTACTAGTCACTTCTTATTGCACAAGGTTTTGGAGAGCAGGAGGTAGACCCTTGGGTAGCTCTGAAGGACCAAATGTGTTCAAAAACGTGTTTCAAACATTTCACATGCACACCACAAGATCTTATGTATAAGATCATCACTGTGCTACAGGCTGCAGCAAGGTCTACTTGTTTTGAAGGGCACAATACAAATACAGACACAAATACATCTCACATCATAAATCTAATTTCGAAGCTGGAAAAATAATAATCTCACTCAGGAAGATTTTCTTAAAATCATAAAATGAACATTATAAGATAGAAGACAAGACACCACTTAACATTTCTATGTAATTAAATTTGTTGGATTCATGTTTCTGATTTGTGTGTTTGTGTCTTCCAGGTGCCCTGCTGTCCAGCAGCTCTCTTGTCGCTATCCGAAACGCCATTCTATCTTTCCTATCCCTCTACACCTCTGTCTGATTTTGGCCTATTCTACCTTTTCTATCCCCCTAATCTATCGAACAAAGTTCTCTATCTGATTTTGGCATACTATATTTTGGCACCTATTTTACTGGCTCAAAGATCTGACTATTACTATTTTACTATCAAGGATATAAATACCTGTCAATCTATTTTGTTGGCCCTGAGAGTTTCTCTGCTCTTACCCTTCTCTCTCTCTGTCTCTATCTTACACATCACCTCATAATTTCAGTTGGCTATTCACACATAGTTTAAAATACATTTTTGCTATTTAAACACACATTTTTTAATTCTGTATTTGTATTTAAACAAATGAACTTTTCCACAAAGTTAATTATCATTCAATAAAAAAAAAAACAAAAGCATAACACACAATAACCAGTAAATACACAAACTATTTGGGAACGTTAATAAGATTACAGATTGTTCATTAAAGTGCTCACCTTATTATTGAATAAAATATTAATCTTGCATGCACATTGATAGATAACATTTGGAAATTATTACAATTGAGCACTAAAACGGTTCCTGATATTTGTTCCTGCTGATGGTTCCAAACTTAAGTTTGTATTCAGATTTGTTTTGTAATTGCATAATTTTATACATTCTTATTGTTGTAAACTTGTTGTTGAATGTTTAACTGTTCTGAGCTCTAATAAAAAAAGACTTCAGTGAGAAAGGAGTGGATTGCTTTGGAGTGGCTGTTTCCTGCGCAGACCTGAAGGTCCTGATTCTGTGACGATTGCAAAGAAGAGCATACACACATACACCTCATAACAAATTATTCATACATTTGCTATTTAACAATAACTTTTTGTTATCAAAGCTAAGTCTAGTCCTTTAAATAGAAGTACATTTACGTGTGTGAAAAAAGTGCTTTCCATCTGTCTAGGTGACTGCAAGTTACAACACACCCTGAAGGTTGTTGTTGCGAACAATAACAGCGGTTTTAATATTGTTTAATGTAATTTCGTACTTTTTTTAATAATAAATAAACTGGTTACTTTGTAAAATAATTTATTGCTTATAAAAAACATTAGTTTTACACGGTTCTAAATAATTCCAAGAGCTGGTGACGTTTTACAATAATTTATTGCTTATAAAAAGATTGGTTTTACACGGTTCTAAATAATTCCAAGAGCTGGTAACGTTTTAAAATAATTTATTACTTAAAAAAAGATTAGTTTTACACGGTTCTAAATAATTCCAAGAGCTGGTTACGTTTTAAAATATTATCTTGCTCAAAAAACTTAATTGTTTTGTCAGTTTTAAATCATTTCAAGAACTGGTTTTGGTGTGAAATAATTTATTTCTTATAAAAAGATAAAGCTTTCATCTTGAACTTAAATCACAATGCCGAAGAAGGGTAAGAGGTCACAATCTGCAAAGCTCCGTTGGCAAAGACAAACAGATGTAGAGTGTGCTGTAACAGGTGAGCTGAGAAATGATGCTCCGATAAACGTGTCTGAGCCAGCGCTGAACTAAAGCTCTGTGCGTCTCCAGTGTAGCCGAAGCTGACGTGGTGAAGAATGGTAATGGTGATGTTTCAAGTGTTGCGGGATCATCTCGTTCAGTCTGTGCAATCCCAAGAGAACAGGTATCTGAAACTCAGGTGTGTGCGTCCCGCAGCCAGGCTTCTCAGAGATACGGCGCGTCAAGGAACCAACAGTGAACCTGTAACTCGTTAACTTTTCTTGCCTTCCTTCACGAAGATGAAACCATATCCAGAGCAGACCATGACCTTGTCCTGGATAAAGGGAATGAGATGTATGAAGAGGCTGGAAAGAGGTTCCCTAATAATATTTATTTGGCCACTGATGAGCTTCCTGACCGAGCAGCCGCACGCAAGAGCACACTTTCTGTCGATAACACACAGCTTTCCCGTTATGGTACATTTGGAGACCCTTTACCTGGAGCTGTTGATGACTTTCTTGCTCTAGAAGCAGGTTTGAGCTGTTTGTTATCAGATATACAGTATGCATTATTATTAATGTCAGCGCTGTGCATTGCTGTGTTCAGAACCAGATCAGGCAGATATGGGTTTTTTGATCCGCACTCCAGAAGAGCAAATGGTTTGCCTAAAATACCAGGTTTACAAGACACTGGTACTGCAGTAATGGTAACATTCAGATGTCTTGGTGATATGATTGACAGGCTCAAACAGTGTCATGAGGTTCTTGGAACGCAGTCCTCCTCTAACTATGAGCTAAAGCCAGTGGAATTTTACCGTATGGACGCAGATAACATGAATGATGAAAGCAGGCCTACACCTCTTGCTTGTTTGTCGGTTATTGGTGGAGAATCAAATATTCATTGTTGTAGGATTTCTTTTATTTGAGCAACTTCACCAGCGGATCCCCTAGCCTTCGGAGAAGCTTTTGAATGAACAAATCAGCAGTTTGTGAGTGTGATTTTTATTCAGACAAAGACTTCTGGAAACACAAAGTTTTAAGTCTCCTTAAATACTCTTTTTTTCTCTCTTGCTCTTGACGAAGGCGGTCGCATCTATCTCCTCTCCTTCCCCATATCTCTCCTGCTGGCTCTCTGTCAAGCGTCTAGTGTCTGAGACTCTCCTCGTCCTGCTTCCTAAACTCTAACAAGTAACCATGGATCTGATCAGCTGGTCTCTGAATGCAATTGACACAATCTTCTCGACGAGAAACGCGGGTTCGGGGGAACCCACCTGCCCGGAGGGAACGTTTGCAGCTGGCTACACGATGGACGGATGGGCGAAGTGGCGCGTCGTGTGTCTGGCCGCTCTCTCCCTGGAGGACATTGAGGATATTTACTTATTTGGAGCTCTGATCACGGGGTTTCTGCTGATGGGATTATGTGGAGCCCTGGCTTATCAGCGATTGTTAAAAGCGGTCAGTGAAGCTCAAAACCCCACCAAGCTGACCGGCTGGCTTGAAACGGCGGTTGGCAGAGCCGTCAGCAATCAGACAATGGGTATATACCTCAAAGTGGACGACAACCGGAAGACGCTGGCGGCCGTGCATCAGATTCTTATCAAAATGGAGGCCAGTGATGAACATTCTGGACATCTCGACCCAAATTCAAATTCAATCTTCTTTTGGCTCCCCGTTCCTTCAGGACAGCCTTGGCAGGCTGTTGCTGGAGTCAAAACAATTTCTCCCAGGAACAAGATAACGAGATGCTCTGACCTGCCCAAGGACACTACTGCCTTCTGTGCTTTCCTCCCCAGTCTTAGCGGGTGTGGTCGTTGAATAGCGCCGCACTGATGGCTGCTTACATTCCGGTCTATGCCTGCTGTGACTGTATCTATCTCCCAAATTGCAATGTTTTTGTCTTCGTGAAATGTGTATGTGCTGTTGCTATGGCTTTTTTCTCCCCTAATCTCACACTGCTCTGACTAAGGAACAGTGCGGGAGGGGCATGTTTTTTTAGCCACCTATCCCTGTTGTGTATTTCTTATTTCCTTTTACTACCTCACCGACCTGTCTTCCCCCCTGTAATATGTGTCTACATCTTGGTCGGAGGGGTCCCATTTCGCTGCATGTAACAGTGTAGTGACAAATAAAGGCGATCAATCAATCAATCAATCAATCAATCAATCAATCAAAAGGGAGGGGTAAACTGGACATACAAGCACGTTGTTAACAGTTTCGGCCACCACCCAAACCCCCTAAATCAAATGGTGTGCAAGAGATAAGAAGGTGGAATGTGACCGCTTGGGTAATAAAAACACAGGATGTTCTAGTCACACACAAGCACAAAGAGTTTCACAAGAATACAGAGTATAAAATAAGAATTCCTTATTATTCTTACAGTCCCCTCTTTTGGGCTTGAAAAGCCTAAGAAACCATTCACTTTAAAGGAATTCTTACATTTTTTCTCTCCGTCATACTTTCGATAGTCGCGTACACACGGTTCATCAAGCATTGCATAAAAGTAGGACCACAGCAGCAAAGCAGTAAGAGAATGATTGCTATGGGAACAAATGTTGATAACAAGGGTGAGAGCCACACTGACAAATTAGGAAACAACCATTCCCATCCCCAGCCCTGGTCACTCTTCCAATCCTTAGTCATAGCTTGCCTCAGGGCTACCAATGTATCAAGGGCTTTTTTCATTTTGTCACTATGTACGTCATCTGGGATAAATGTACAGCACGTTGTATTTAGCAGTACACAGACTCCTCCCGAGGAAGCAGTCAGTAAGTCAAGGATCATTCTATTTTGCATTACCATAGTTCTGAGATTATCAATTTCCTTATTTTGGTTCTGATCAATATCAATTGTAGCATTTAAAAACAAACCAAATCTGTAGGCCAGGGTCTCTAATTGGAGCATAATTTTCCCTACTCCCATGTGTGGTACCAGTGCCAGCGTGACCTTGCCTCCCGTAGTCCAGATTTTAAATTCTTCAGGAACATTCGACCCCCAGATTGGGTCGTGTGGCTCAAAAGAGAGCACACTCCTTTTGCTTCGCACCCGCTTAGGGTGACCAACTTCAAGGTTGGGTTTGCCTTCGTCCCCAGCCTTAGCTGTGACAATAAAAGTATGATCTGTTACATGGATGGGGGCGCATCTACCGGTCCAGTTAGCAGGCAGAGCAAGGTAAGCCATGTATCCACACAGCCACCAGCCACCCTCCACTATATATGTGCCGTTGGAGAGGTCAGATGATGTAGGGTCAGAAAGGCTCTCCACACTGGTAACACCACAATTTTTCTCATCAATTTCTCCCATGAAAATATTTCCCTTTACTTGTTTACAGCAAACTCTGTGTATTTTACTATGGTTTATAAATATTTTGTTTCCTACTAATTTTCCCTTTGGGGCTTTACTGCCTATTTTTGGGGCTTTACTGCCCAAAATTTAGAATCACATTCAACATTATCCATTGTTCTGTTCAACTCCCTATCTTCAATCGTTTGCTCAAATGTTCCTGTGAGAAGAAGTGGAAGAAACTCATCGGCATACCCTAAGGAGGCTATGCTAGCAAAACAAGCGGCGTTAGGCCCGCTCATATGTTTTCCATATAAGGTGACCTGTTGGGCTGAGTGGGGCATAACAAAACAGACATCGCAATTAGAAACATTATATGATTTAGCCAAAACTTTTGCATATTTATACCATAAATTTTCTTCTATAGGGTTCGTGCTTTGCTCTTTGGTCCAGTCAAAATGTCCATGTTCACTCCAGCGTCGATATCTGGTCAAAAGTTCTTTAGGTGGTGGATTTCCACAGACTACTTGGTAGTTGAAGTCAATCAGGAAATGTCTCAGAACCAGTCCGCAGAGGAAGAGTTTCCAGATCATTGTGAGGTTGCCAAGTTCTTTTAATAATGCTCAGAATGGAGGTTAAGCAGTTGTTGGCTTGGCCACCAGAGTTCTCTGATGGGGGTTCCCTAGGAACAGAGAAACCTCAAGACAGATTATGGGAACTCTTTTCATTGCGCACATTCATAATAACCCAAAATAATTCACATTGTTTCAGGAGCTTGTTTTACTCTAGAAGCATGAATCCATTGTGAAAAGGAGGAAGTTAATACAGCTGTTCTAGTGACGGAAACAATCTCAGTAGGAGTACTATATTTGGGTTCAGAGAGATTTTCTCCTAATTTGTGAAATGGCTTTATCAAAACTTTATCTCCAACTTTAAACGGGTGTGTACTGTCTTCAGACATTGGTGCCATCTCTGAATGTATCTTTTGCCAATAATGGTTCAGAACCTCAATTAGTTGATTCATATATTCTCTTAAATGAACATCACCCGAGCCATCCCCCACAGCGAAGCTGCCTCCTCTCCAAGGGGCTGGAAAAGGTCTACCCATCACTGTTTCATAAGGCGACAACCCCTGGAGTCCTCTGTGTGGGGACATTCTCATGTCAGCCAGCACCATTGGTAACAATGCGGGCCAGTTTGAGGTCCCCTGTTCTTGCATAGCTTTTCTCAATTTGTCTTTTATGGTGCGATTTGTTCGCTCCACTACTCCTGATGACTGAGGGTGGTAAGGGATATGTAAGTGCCAATTTATTCCTAGGTCTTTTGCTACCCCTTGCATTACTTTTGCTGCAAAGGCGGGGCCTCTGTCTGAATCTATGCCACATGGTATGCCATACCTTGGTATGATGTCTTTCGTCAAGTATGAAATAACTGTTTTTGCATCCTCTCTTTTACAGGGAAATGCTTCAATCCATTCAGAAAATACATCTACAAAGACCAATAAATATTTATTTGGTCCCCTCTTAGGGAGATGTGTGAAATCAACCTGCCATTGCTGGAAGGGGCTTTCTGGCTTTATCAACTGTTGGTGTTTTGCCTGCGGTTTTGTAACATTATTTTGTGCACAAATTAAACATCTATCAAGTATTTGAGTTACGTGTGTTGTCAAATTAAAAATACATAAAGAAGAATTCATTGTGTCTATTACCCCTCTTCGACCGCGATGTGTAACACCGTGGAACTCGTGGGCGAGAAAAGGCGCACATGCGGAAGGAACACAAATCCTTCCCTTTTCGTCAAGGTAAACGCCATTCTTGTCCGGTTTGGCGCCATGTGTTTGCCAAAAATAAGAAATCTTGATCAGAACCAGCTGCTTGAACAGCAATTAAATCGATAGGGGGCAATATGACGCTGATTAGAGTATTTGGAGCTGTCGAAATTTGTGCAAGGTTTAACCACGTAGGCATCTGCCCATTTTGCGCAGCCTCTTTAGCGGCATTATCTGCAAGATTATTACCCTTAGCCTCTATAGTGTCAGCAGAAGAGTGTCCCTTTGTTTTTATGATAGCCAGTGTACGGGGCAGACGGCAGGCCTGGATTAAATCCAGAACCAATGAGCTATGGGAAATGGGTTTCCCATCAGCGGCAACAAAACCTCTCGTAGCCCATACCTGTCCAAAGTCATGAGCTACGCCAAAAGCATAGCGGCTATCAGTATAAATGTTCACGTCTTGGTCTGCGGCCAGATGACAGGCCCTCTTCAGAGCCACCAATTCTGTAGCTTGGGCAGAGGAAAAAGGTAAAGCAGCTGACTCTAAAGTCTTATCAGGTAGTTCACACACAGCATATCCAGTCAAATACACCCCATCGTGAGGCTTGGAGCATGAGCCATCTACAAACAGCTCCCTCACTCCCGGTATGGGTATGTCTTTAAGGTCTGGTCGAATGGAGCAGTCCAGTGAAATAATATGAACGCAGTCATGTTCATCCAATTCACCTTGATCTTGTACACTGAGAAGGCGCTGCAAAGCATGCGCCATGGTGTCGAGCGAACTGGTGGCTTTGATGTCTAGGTTTTCTGTTGCCAGAAGGACCTGTTCATAGCCACACCTCCTTTGAGCAGATAAGTGCTGCGTAGATAAGTGTTTTAGCATATATTGAATCTGGTGAGGGCAGTGCAGAGTCAAAGAATGCCCTAAAACCAGTTTTTCCGCTTCCTGTACCATGACAGCAGCCGCTGCCATGGCCTTAAGACAGGAAGGAAGGCCCCTGGCCACTGTGTCCAAGGTCTTAGACAAATATGCACATGGTCTATAACCCCCTCCATGCTCCTGGGCCAATACTCCAGAAGCAGTATCACCATGGTGAGTGACATAAAGGTGGAAGGGGAGGTCATAGTTTGGAAGCCCCAAAGCAGGAGCGGAGCATAGGGCTGATTTCAGGGCCCGATATGCCTCCAACATATCATTGGTCCACACTACTGTGTGTTGCATAGGATCTGCATGAGAAAAGGAAGATCTCAAAATTCTGTCATAATGTGAGCAGTCGGGTATCCACTGACGGCAGTAATTAATGAGCCCCAAGAAGGCCATCATAGCCTGCTTGGTCAGTGGTTTAGTGCTTTCAGTAATGATGGTGATTCTTTCAGGTGTAAGCACCTTTTGTCCCTGTGAGACCTCATACCCCAGATACGTGACCTTGGGGGAGCAAAACTGTAGTTTAGTTCTGGAGACCTTGAAACCACATTGAGCCAGTCTATTGAGTAAGGCTAGCGTGGCTTGCTGACAGGTCTCCTCATCTTCTCCAGTCACCAAGAGGTCATCTGCATATTGGAGAAAACATGCATTGGGGGGTATGTCCAAAGCCTCAAGGCTTTGTCTTACCGCCTGAGTGAATACTGCAGGGGAATCAATGTACCCCTGAGGTAACCTCGTCCAGGTATATTGGTACCCTCGATGTGTGAAGGCAAACAAGGGCTGTGTTTGTGGAGACACGGGAATGCTAAAGAAAGCAGAACACAGGTCAACCACTGAAAAGTATGCATGTTTTGCAGGTATAGAGGCCATGATGGTTGGGACATCAGGTACAATAGGGGAAACGGGGCGTACCACATCATTGATAGCCCTCAGATCCTGAGTGAATCTCCAGGACCCATCTGGCTTTTTTACAGGGTTTACAGGGGTGTTATATGGCTGTGGCACGGAACCACAACCTGCTGCTCTAGTAAGGCAGCTATGATGCCATCAATGCCCAGAGCCTTTTCTTCAGACAGTGGGTATTGTTTCCTGTAAACGGGGTCGGCATGTCTTAGCTGAGCCTCATAGGGAGTACATGCTACAAGGCCAACATCATTTTTGTGAGCGGCCCACAAAGAGTATGGAAGGGATGCTAACAAAGGGTGCGAGTCTGTAGTCAGGTCATGCACCATAGACACATTACTGTGTACTGAACTCCCATCAAGTGAGCGCATCTCTTCTGAAGCACAGGTAGCGGTGTTAATTATTAATTTGGAGCCATGGAAGGAGAGAGACATGCCTAATTTAGACATCAGATCTCTACCGAGTAAATTAAATGGTGAATTTGGCATGCTTACAAATCGATGAGAAAGACATATAGAAGGGTCCCCTTCTATTGTTGTATTAAGAGGCGGCGTCATAGGGCTGCGAAAGGGCACCCCATCTATTCCCACAGAGCTTACACTGCCATTAGAAATTGGTCCTTCATACCCCTCCCCCAACGAGGACATGGTTGCTCCAGTGTCCAACAGAAAAGGGCAGACACTCCCATTCAACTTAAGGTTTATCATGGGAAGGTCTGCCTGCAAGGGAGAGGAGAAGGACATGCTAAACATTGGGGCAGTGGGGGTCTGGCTCTGAGGGCACCCCTAGTCTCTGAGTGTGTAGGGGCTGGACTGGTACGGGCCCTGGTAAGGGCGTTGACCCGCGGGAGGCTGCTGCTGAGGACGGGGGCCGGAAAATCCAGGCTGTGGGTATGGCCCCAGCATTTGGGGAGGAGGAGGTTCATAGTGATTCTGCTGGTAAGGTTGGTACTGTCCAGGGGGCGGAGCTCTATATTGTTGCTGATACTGCTGTGGATGCATTTGTTGTTGCTGTGGGCGGGCCTGTGTCCCTCCCTCCCACTTCCTTCCTCTCCCGCTGTCCCTCTGTTTTTTTTTGCTTACATTCTCTGGCCCAATGGCCTGGCTTTCCACAGTAGTTACAGTTTCCCCCTTTAGGAGGACCTTGTCTGGGTTTCCCCAGACCTTGCATCATTACACATGCTGTGTTCTTTTTATCATTCTGGAAAAATCCATCACCTTCTAGCATTCTCATTTTTTCACCTGCTTCCTTCAAAGTCAAACGATTTCTATCACACAGGTGATATTTTAGAATGTCTCTACATGCGGGAAGACAATTATTCAGGAAGGTAGATAGGAACATGGGGTCAGCTCTGGACATGTCCAGTTCAAAACCCCCTACATGCATCCACGTATCTGCAAAGCGCTTGTAGAAAGCTGAGACGCTCTCATTCTTTTCCTGTTTACAGGATGTCACATGAGAGAGGTCTCTGTTGACTGTTTTTTTCTGAACCAAATATTTGGTAAGGTCCCTGGCGAGGAGCTCAAGCAATTCACCATGATGCTCACGCCAGGGCAGAGTCAATTTTGGTTTGGCCCCTCTCTTTGAGCTTGCACCACCCTTTACATCCTCCTCCTCATCTTCCTGTTCCTGCTTTAATTCGTCATGTTTTGGGTCTAAAGCTGCCACCTTTTCAATTATTTCTGCTTCATCATAGCTGGCGCCCAATTTGCTTTGCAAAATAAATCGGTAATCAGCACCAGTTAGCTGACAGTGTCTAGAGCTCTGAATCAGCATTCTGACAAAAGTGGTTGGGTCTTCTGGGCTGGGAAGGAGCGAGATCAAATCTTTCAGTGCCGTAGGGGAGGGAGGAATAATATCAATCCCCTTTGCTCTCGCAATCCAAACAGCTGCTGTTTTCCCCCATAGACGGGCCATATTTATTGGCGGCGTCCATTCGTTGTCGTGTTTCGTTATTAATTTTGGAGATAGACGGATAAATTTTAGAAACGGGAGCGCGGGCTTCAGATCGGGATTCACTTTCTTTCAGAGCGCTGAGCGCTGAAGCGGTGTGTGAGAAAGAAACATCTGTTTTCATCTCTTGTGTGAGAACGGGCGCGGGCAGGGCTGTGTGAGTGTGCGCGCGCGCACGGGGCTGCATATGGGGGTGGAGGAAGAGAAGCTCTGCTCACAGCGCAAACATTATCCGCTTTCTTTCGTTTGTCAGGCTTTGGTACAGTTTTTAACACAGATTTTGGCACAAAAATGTTTTTCTTTTTTCTCCAGGTTGAACTCATGTCATACCACGTGCCATAAGCAGCCTTCATATAATCTAAATTCCAATCTGTATCTCCCATTCCACCATAAGTCAAATCATGTGCTGTTTTTAGATCGCTTGGTTCAAATGAGCCTTCGTGAGGGAAGTTACGCCATTGTGGCTGTTCTTCCGTCCATCCCGCGAGGCTGGAAACATAGGGTTGTGTAAAATTACCCCAGCCACAACGTTCCATCCAACTAAGGGCAGTTTCGCCGGGCTCAGGCTTCGGATGAGTTTGACCCATATTACAAAGGCTTTTTTTTTCAGGGGATCCACTAGTGATGCTGCTCCAATGCTCAACAAGTTAAAAAAGGTTTTTATAAGTATGTTATTGCCGTAAAATAAATCCCTTATTTATACGTGCAATCTTAGGCAGAGTACGCTACTCAAATTTCTATACTTCATATCACAACCATGTGATCTTCTGTTGAATGGCTAACCTAAATTTAATCAGGTACGAAACACCATAACAGGATAACTCTAATTTATATTCATATCACAACCATGTGATCTTCTGTTGAATGGCTAACCTAAATTTAATCAGGTACGAAACACCATAACAGGATAACTCTAAATGGCTAACCCAAATTTAATCAGGTACGAGACACCATTACAGGATAACTTTACTAATCTGACTCCTATTTTATATCACAACCATGTGATCTTCTGTTAAATGGCTAACCCAAATTTAATCAGGTACGAGACACCATTACAGGATAACCCATCTTATCACAAACGTGTGATCTTCTGTAGAGTGGCTAACTCAAATTTAATCAAGTACAGGACACCACTCTCACACGATAACCAGCTAATAATTTCTTACTAATCTACAATTTCCTATTTGAATTATCTCTTATAATCTTCCTACAAACAAGACCCACCTGGGCAGGCAAGGAAAAAATAGAATTCGCTTACCTGCACAGGCGGATCACGTCGAGGGTCACCAAGTTGTAGGATTTCTTTTATTTGAGCAACTTCACCAGCGGATCCCCTAGCCTTCGGAGAAGCTTTTGAATGAACAAATCAGCAGTTTGTGAGTGTGATTTTTATTCAGACAAAGACTTCTGGAAACACAGAGTTTTAAGTCTCCTTAAATACTCTCAAAAAGGAGGGGTAAACTGGACATACAAGCACGTTGTTAACAGTTTCGGCCACCACCCAAACCCCCTAAACCAAATGGTGTGCAAGAGATAAGAAGGTGGAATGTGACCGCTTGGGTAATAAAAACACAGGATGTTCTAGTCACACACAAGCACAAAGAGTTTCACAAGAATACAGAGTATAAAATAAGAATTCCTTATTATTCTTACAATTGTGAAATTGCAACTGCCACAACAGAGACAAGCCAAAGACAGTCTAAAACATCTCTTGATCTACAACCTGGGCAAACAAATCAATTAATTGAATGTGTTACCACTAATGTGAATTCTAGGTCATCAATGAAAGAGGCATTGTCAACACCTGATTCCCAAACCCATCATCAGCCAGCAAATGGATGTTGTTTAATAACTTTTGAATCGGAAGCTATGCATAATAATCCAACTGCTAATGGTTTATATACTGTTTCTTTTAAACTGGCAAAACTTAACAAAGAGCAAAGGAGAAAAGTAAAGAGAAGAATGATGCACTCAGAAAGAATTCCAAACGGAAAGGAAACAAATACAAGTAATTTATTTATTGCAAAGAAGGAATGCAAATCAAGCAGTAAATATGAATGTGCTAAATACAAAGAGAACAAGAAACATTACATGAAAATCCTTTATAAAAACAATAATGACTTTAGGAAGAGGCAAAAAATGTACATAAATGAAAGGTATAGACTTGACATTGGATACAAAAACAAACATAAAAAGATTATGGCAGAGCAGTACAGACTTGATCCTGAATTAAAAAACAGAAACAAACTGCGTATGACTGAACGCTACAGACGTGATCCTGGATTCAATAACAGGCAAAAACAATATAGATCTGAGCGCTACAGAAATGATTTAAATTTCAGACTGAGACAAAAGTTGCATTTTACTCAGCGTTACACTAATGATAAATCTTTTAGAGCTCGACACAAACTACTCATGAAGCAAATTATGAAAAAGAGACGTAGTGACAATATTACATTCAGAGTTGTGTGCAACATAAGATGTGCAAATAAGATAGTAAAGAAATACAGACACATGTCTACACTCGTGAGCCAGATAGAAAATCCTTTGATGGAACAGGCCATATCTGTCTTCAGATCCAATAAGAGCTGGTCCCACTTATGTTTGCACTGTGTGTCATAAGTCATCGTTTCCAAACCAAGTGAAGCATTGCAAAAGGGCAAACTACATCAAAAATGAGGAGATGGTTGCATTGTGTCTGTCAGGAAAGTATGTTCACGTGTGTGATAATTACTGCAGTAATCGAGAGCATTGTAATATTCCCACAGAAAGAAAGAAAGAGTGGATCTGTCACACATGCCATAATCACCTGAGAAACGGAACCATGCCCTCACTTGCTATGGCCAACAATTTGGAGCTTTTCGATATTCCATCCGAACTGTCTGACCTCAATGTACTGGAAAGACATCTAATTTCAAAGTGCATCACGTTCCAGAAGATCGTACCCCTCCCTAAAGGACGAATGGCACAAATCTGTGGCAATGTTGTTTGTGTACCCAGTGAGGTTCAGGAAACAGTGAATTCTCTACCCAGACTGAGAAGTGACTCACAGATCTTGAGAGTGAAACTGAAGAGACGTTTAAGTTTTAAGGGTCATCAGCTGTTCCAGACTGTTACCTGGTCTAAGCTTATTGAAGCTCTGCAAAAGCTGAAACAGACACATCCACAGTATGACGATATAACTATTAGAGATGACCCTGAACTATGCGACCCAACACATCCAGATGAGAACGATGAGGATGAATTAATAAATAATGAAGACTATGGAGTAGATGATCTCATGTAGATTGACTCTTTGGAGCAAACTGCATTAGAAGAGATGCAAAACAGTCCAGAACAAGAACAGCAAAACACTGGCATGTCTCATGAGGCTGAGAATGAAACTGTGCGGCATAGAGATGGTGCAGAACAGGAAGGTGACATGCCCAATGGAGGTTTCGCACTTGATTCTTGTCTCCAGCCACTTGATATTTCAGAGGAAATAATGTGTTTTAGCGAAGGAATCTATTCGGTTGCACCCGCTGAAAGAAACAGTCCAGTGAGCTTTTTCAAAACACCTAAACTGGAGGCGATGGCTTTTTCTGTTCAGTTTCCTACTGGCCAAAACACACTGGATGAACAGAGAAGAATAAAATTAACACCCAGTAGTTACTTTAAGTCAAGGCTTTTCTGCATCGATGAACACTTTGCCAGAGATACAAACTACTTGTTTTTTGCTCAGTTTGTGACCGAAATATATTTAGCCACTTCCAGTATGACTATTCAGCTACGGAAAGGAAAACCTGTGACCAGAGATGGACGCAAAATAACTTCGCAGATGTTGCAAGATAAACGTGAGGTTGAAAGACTAGTGAGGAGTAAAGATGCCGTGAGATTCATGCAGCCACTGAGAGGAACACCAGCGTACTGGAAGAAAACGACCCGAGATCTCTTTGCTATGATCAGACAGTTGGGAACGCCTACATTCTTCTGTACGTTCTCTGCAGCTGAAATGCGTTGGCCTGAGGTGGTTGATGCAATAAAAACGCAGCATTGTGAAGAGGTTAATTTTGAGGAACTGGATTGGGCAGCAAAGTGTGACATTTTAAGGAGCAATCCAGTGACCGCAATGCGCATGTTTGATAAACGTGTGGAAGCCCTCTTCAGAGATTTGATCTTGTCTCCAGCACAACCTCTGGGTAAAGTCGTCGACTTCTTTTACAGAGTGGAGTTTCAGCACAGAGGAAGTCCACATATTCACTGTCTCATATGGGTAGAAGGTGCTCCTGTGTTTGAGGAAGATGACGATAAGACAGTATGTGATTTTGTGTCTAAATACATCTCAGCTCAGCTGCCAGATCCAGAAAAACAACCCGAACTGTACAAAAAAGTGAAAGAAGTGCAAATGCACAGTAAAAACCATTCAAGAACCTGTTTTAAAAGCCTTAGCTCTGGATGTAGATTTAGATTCCCCAAACCACCCAGCAGAAAAACTATGATTACAAGACCCTGTGGTGAAGATAATGGACCAGACGTAGAAGAAGCCAAGAAAAAGCTCAAGCCGCTGAATCTGTTGCTGGATGAACCTGGAACTGCCTCCCTCACTTTGCAGCAGCTTTTGACTCTATGCAACCTAACAGTTTGTGAGTATGAAAAATATCTCAATGTGATCAACAAATCCAGTGCTGTCATACTGAAACGTGATCCTAAAGACTGCTGGGTGAATGGATACAATCCTCATCTGTTGGAGGCCTGGGATGCTAACATTGATGTGAGCTTTATTCTCAATGCATTTTCTTGTATAGTTTATTTAACTTCTTACATCACTAAGAAAGAATCGGGTTTATCCGAGTACCTCAAAACTGTTATTGAGAACTCAGACAGGGAAAACCTCAATGAATGTGATGAGATGAGAGCCGTCATGTAAGCTTATTTATTCCAAAAAAAGAGAGATCAGTGCTCAGGAATGTGTGACTCGTGCATGCGGCATTAAGATGAAGAAGTGTTCTCGTGGTGTTGTTTTTATCCCCACAGATGACAATGCATTAAAAATGAGCCGTCCCCTCTCGTACCTGGAGAACACAACACCAGAATCTTCGAATGTGTGGATGACATCTTTTATAGACAAATACAAATGCAGACCTGAAATTCCAGAGTTTGAGCTGATGTGTATGGCAGATTTTGCAGCTACTTGCCGGTTTGTCTATGGGAAACAGCCTAAAGGAAAAGAAGTGTTGCCCCTGCTGAATGAGATGGGTTTTGTTCAGAGAAGGAAAAACGACAAGCCTTCCATAATCAGATTTTATCGCTGCTCACAGGAGAAATACCCAGAGAAGTTTTATGGCACGTTACTGAAGCGCTACCTTCCTTTTCGATCAGAACTGGAGCTAAAGAGACCTTCCTTACCCACATTTGAGTCCTTCTATGAAAGTGGCTGGGTTCGGCTACGAGGGTCAGACCATTCTGAGAGTGTCAAAAATATTGTCTGTCAAAACAGAGACAAGTATGAGAAAAACAATGACGAGATTGAGGAAGCTGTGGAGGAGTTTGAACAGAACAAAGGTATGATCGAAGAATGGTGTAACCTGACACCTGAGTCTGAAGTAGTGAGGTTGGAGTGTGTTGAAGAACTTCAGGCTAGAGAGCCACAACATGAAAATGAACAGGAAAATGTGCCAGACTACAGTCGTAAATCTAATGCTGCGACAGAAACCAGAGCCATCAGAGAGCCTCCTGCTGTTGATCCCACAGTATTGCGTCAGATTTTTCAGAACCTGAATCGGAAGCAAGCCAGCGTATTCTACACTGTCAGAGATTGGTGCATAAAGCGAGTTTGTGGCCTGAATCCAGACCAGTTCTTCTTTTACATCAATGGAGAGGCTGGAACAGGAAAATCGGACCTCATCAAATGTATTCACGCTGAGGCATCCAAAATTCTTTGTAGACTACTCAGAAATGCTGAGAAGCTTGACATATCAAGACCTAGTGTGCTGTTAGCAGCGTTCACTGGAACTGCAGCCTTTAATATTTCAGGCACAATGCTGCACTCGCTGTTCAAGCTGCCGAGAAGCCTTAAACCTCCATTTCAAGGGCTGGGCAACCGACTGGACGAAGTCAGATCAGAGCTTGTAAATGCTGAAATCCTTATCATAGATGAAGTGTCCATGGTTTCGAAAGCTCTTTTTGCATATGTGGATGCCAGACTAAAACAGATAAAAGGCAGCCAAAGACCGTTTGGAGGAATGTCAATAATCACTCTCGGTGACTTCTTCCAATTGCCTCCCGTGCGACAGGCTAAACCTCTTTGTGTACACGACCCATGTGAGATCGATCTGTGGAAGGAACATTTTCAAATTATCACTCTTACTGACATCATGCGCCAAAAAGATGATGTAGTCTTTGCAGAGATGCTAAACCGAATTCGTGTCAAAGATCAGTCAGATGAACTATCCGAATCGGACAAAGCTTTGCTATCACAAGCCATCACTCAACCACACCTTTGCCCATTTGATGTCCTTCATATTTTTCCAACAAATAAAGAGGTGGATGCTTATAACGCCGCAACATTATCTCGCCTCCATTCACAAATCATAACCATTGATGCAGATGACTATAAAAAAGACCTTCGAACTGGCAGAATGACAAGACAAGAACAGCCATTCAGTGGAACCAAGAATGAGTTACCAGACACACTCCAGGTTGCTGAGGGAACTTGTGTCATGCTCACCAGAAATCTGGACATCGCTCAGGGTTTAGTGAATGGTTCCTTTGCTACTTTAGTCAGAGTAGTCACCTCAGAACTGTCTGCAAAAGTCACTACGCTTGGGCTCAGGATGGACAATGAATCTTCTCAAAGGATTCCTCACAACAGAGCACCAGGACTATCGGACGATCTAGTGTACATCGAGAGAACAGAGGAGAATTTAAAACAGAAAGGAGCGGTGCGTAGACAGTTTCCCATTAAGCTGGCTTTTGCATGCACAATTCACAAGGTTCAAGGTATGACGACCAAATCAGCAGTGGTCTCGCTAAAGAAAATTTTTGAACCCGGCATGGCTTATGTAGCTCTCAGCAGAGTAACCTCGCTCAGTGGACTGTATCTGCTGGACATTGATGAGAGTAAAATTTATGCAAATACTGAAATCACTGCAGCACTGGAGAACATGAGAGCAGCTAACATGGATGATACGATGCCTCTTCTACAGATCACACAAACACTGAACAGGTCTTGCACTCTGATAATTGTCCATCACAACACTGAAGGATTGCCATCTCATATAAACGACATTAAGAGTCATCATGAGCTATGTCTTGCAGATGTACTGTGTCTAACAGAAACTCACCTTCGAGGCTCTTTTGTTGCAGAGAGTCTCCGATTAGAGGGTTACAACCTGTTCAAGCGAAACAGACATTTGTCCTACACAAATGTTCCACAACTTGCCAACAGAGGAGGTGGTGGAGTCGCTGTTTATGTGAAAGATCACATTAAAGTTCATGAAAAACAGTACTTGCATAATGTGACTGACCTTGAGTTTGTGGCTTTGAAGATTGAAACCCCGTTTCCTGCACTGATTGCTGCTGTGTACAGGCCTCCTGACTACAGTGTGACATCATGCCTCTCTAACCTGAGAAGCCTTCTGGATGCACTGGAGATCCTGGACTGTCATCCCATCATCGTCTGTGGTGATTTCAACGAGAACATTTTATCTAATGCATGCAAACCTATTCTTGATCTGTTCATCACCAGGGATATACACAAGTCATCACTGCTCCAACCACAGAGAAGAACACACTGCTGGACCTCATGTTCATCTCTCGACGACACCAATGTCTGGACTGCGGCGTCATGAAAACATATTACAGCTATCACAGCCCTGTCTACTGTGTACTGTCATGTAACAGGTAATGAGGAGCCTAGGTAAGTTTGTGTTTTTTATTTTAAAATGTATATTTTAGTACAAAACAAAGATTAGATTTCATATTCTTGAAAGAATGATAGATAAAGTACATTTTGTGACAATTAAGGTATTTTTCAGAACAATTTGTAAGGCTGCCTTTGAAATGATTTTGAATGAATTTTTGGCCTGTGCATTTATCAGGGAGGTTTTGGGTAAGGGTTGATAAATGCACAAGCCAAAATAATTCCAGTAGCTGTGTACATTGATGGTAATATCAATGCACACAGCCTTTAAAAAAGTAGACTATCCAAAAGTATGTGTTCTGCATAGTATACTTTTGGATAGCATAGTATACCCCCCCCCCCAATACATATATACACTCACCTAAAGGATTATTGGGAACACCTGTACAATTGTTCATTAACGCAATTATCTAATCAATCAATCAATCACATGGCAGTTGCTTCAATGCATTTAGGGGTGTGATCCTAGACTAGACAATCTCCTGAACTCCAAACTGAATGTCAGAATGGGAAAGAAATATGATTTAAGGAATTTTGAGCGTGCCATTGTTGTTGGTGCCAGACAGTAATCTGCTCAGTTACTGGGATTTTCACGCACAACCATTTGTAGAGTTTACAAAAAACGGTGTGAAAAGGGAAAAACATCCAGTATGCTGCAGTCCTGTGTGCGAAAATGCTTTGTTGATGCTAGAGTAGTGTTGGTGCATCCTACAAATCTCCATCAACTGCAAGATGCTCTCATCAATATGGGCCAACATTTGTAAAGAATGCTTTCAGCACCTTATTCAATCAATGCCACGTAGGATTAAGGCAGTTCTGAAGGTGAAAGGGGGTCAAACTCTATCTCTATCTTTGAACTAGTCACTGTTTCTCATGAGGCGGTTGCACAAACTAATGCTTGCGAGTTGCAAGTGAACTAGTGAAGTGAATGAGCTGCTTTCTCAACTACTTCTGCATTCTGTCGAGAACGGTGCAGGACCTTCCGGTTATAGAAAGTTAACTTTGTTTCACACTCGCTCTCTGTAGAAGTTTCCAAAAAGGACCACTCCAGACCAGTTTGGACACACACCAGTTATTCGAGCGCTAGATTAGGCCAATGTAGTTTTTACTCAGTAAGGGTAGCTGAGCTTCGGACACCATCAGGAAGTTTGTTCCACAGCTTCGGGGCTCTATATGAAAATGCTCTTCCTCCTCTGGCGGATTTACTCATCTTCAGAATAATCAGTAGTCCTGCTTCTTGGGATTGAAAAGAGCGAGCTGAAAAATATAGAGAAAGTGAAATATTTTTTGTTCCTCTCATAGTTCAGCAAGTGGACTATGCTGCTGCAGAGCCGGTCCATGAGGAGGAGCTCAGCACTGCTGCTCCTGCTGCTGAGCCGGTCCATGAGGAGGAGCTCAGCACTGCTGGTCCTGCTGCTGAGCCTCCTAGCTGTGAAAACTGCCTCCTGTATCTGGAGAGGATCTCTGCCCTCGAGGCTCAGCTGCGCCAGGCTCTCCAGGTACCTGCACAGCTGATAGTTGACTTTGAGGAGCAAAATCTTCAGAGAGCCGGTGAGTGAATCTTCTCCAGCGATAGAGTACGAGCACATCACACCAGTCCTCAGGTCTCTCCAGTGACTCTCAGAAGAGATTCGTCTCTGCAGATGAGAGAAAGAGCAAAATATTGTTATTACCTCGGGAAGTAATGCTAAATTGAGATCTTCTCTTAATGTCCTGTTAGGTCTAAAAGATGAATGTGAGAACAACGAGGAACCTGTCATCGGTTCTTCTCCAGACTCTAATGCAGCGGAGGACCAGGACACCAGCTTCTACAGCCTTGAGTCTGAGTCATATGAAGAGATTTCTGAAGATCACCTCTCTGATGAGCAGGAGACTCCTTCATCAGAGATCTCAGAGGAAGCCAGCAGCACCTACTTTAGCTGCAGCAGTGAAGACGAGGATGAGGAGGAGGTGACTTCCAGGAGCTCCTCCTGCTCTAGCTTCACTCCTGCAAGGTTTTGCGGAGAAGTCATCGGTGAGTAAAAGAATCCTGTGAGAGAGATTCTGTTTGAAGAGCACGCTTTTATGGATCTCCTGAGATGGAACGATCTGTTCGTTGTAAAAGGAGTTCCTTTGTCAAAAGAGTTTTTTAGAAGAACTCAGAGATGGATGTAGAAGTGGTTTTAGCTCAGAGAAGGTCTCTCACTGAGTGATTTTTGTTCTCCTTTGAAGAAATCAATTCCCGAGGGTACATGATCGATGACAAGCTGGGTGAAGGAGGCTTCGGGACTGTTTACTCTGCGATTCGGCTGGAGGACGGACTGGATGTATCAGCTGCTACTCAGCAGGACCTTGAGTGATGCTGTTGAGCTTTCAGGACTGAACCCAATTAACATACTTCTCTTTTTTTTGTTCAGGTGGCAGTTAAACTAGCTTACACTGAAGGGACCAGACGCATCAGCATGGTGAACACCCCTCTCCCCCCCCTCACTTTTTCCTCTTTCTTTTTCTGGCTCGTTCTCTCTATTCTCACTTTCTCTCTTCTCTATCTTACCTTTTCTCCACTCTCTCCTTTAGTCTCTCTTCTTTTTCACCTTCCCGCCCCTCTGTTCACCCCCCCCCCCCCTCTCTCTCACTCTCTCTTTCTCTCACTCTCTCTTTCTCTCTCTTACGGAACAGTTTTTCTAACATCTTCTTCCTCTTCTCTAGACTGGTTTTCCTGATAGATTTCCAGTAGAGGTGGCTCTCCACCGTCTCGTCACTGAGGAGCCTAAAGCCCCTGAGTTCTTGGATCTCTTGGACTGGGATGAGAAGCAGGGGTGGTGCATCATGGTTGTGGAAAGCTTCAAGCCCTGTGAGGATCTGCTCCATTATGTGAACTGCTGGAGCGAATATCTTTCGGAGAACGTGGCAAGGATCATCATGCGCCAGGTCTTATCTGCAGCTCAGACCTGCTGCAGACGAGGAGTGTTCCACTCTGACATCAAGCTGGAGAACATCCTGATCAACCGCAACACCATGAAGATCAAATTAATTGACTTCGGGTGCGGTCGGCTCCTCCGAAGTTCCAGCTTGTCTTCATTAGACGGTTAGTCAAAGGCCTCCTGATAGCTTCTCACAGGAACATTGAAGCCAGAAGTTGTTCTGATTAGGTTTTTTTTCTGCAGGAACAGAAGAATACATTCCTCCAGAGTTTTGGATGTATGGCTCGTACCGTGGAGAACCCGCCACCGTGTGGTCCCTGGGAGTTCTTCTGTACAATATGCTGACGTGTAGCTTTCCAGAGAAAAAACATGTGCTCCAGCTCGAGAAGAACATCTGGAGGAAAAGAAGAGTATCCAAAGGTGAGATCTTGACTTCTGGAATATAATACAGAACCTAGGGGGCGTTAGAGTAACAATAAATACTTGAAACAAACCTTCGTGCGGACCGTAGAAGGATAGGATGATGTGAAGAGGAAAGGCTTCCATAAAAGATGGCTAATAACACTGTTCTTAGAGTTTATAACTGATATAAACTAACTTTCATGAGAATTCTAAAGCGATTAAACACGGTTCATTGCACTGCTCTAAACTTCGTGCGTCCTCAAATGTTTCATTAAGTCTGAAGCGATTCCTCCTTTAGACGCAGCTGCTATGAAACATTTGCAGCACGTCGCAGAGTCGGAATCTTTTCGTGTAAAAGAGCCACACTTTCGACCGCTTATGTTGTCACCAGAGTGTGGACTCGAGTTCCATTTAGAACAGGGCCAATGTTGTGGTTCAATAATTTATATCAACGGTATTGTAAAAGTAAACACAAATCTCTCTCTCTGTCTTCTCACAGAATGCGTGGAGTTCCTCCGCTGCTGTCTCCAGAAGGAACCCGAGCAGAGGGTTCAGCTGAAGGATCTTCACACTCTCAGCTGGCTGCAGCTAAAGAGCTGGTAGCTGTGCTTCTTCTGCTGCTGCTGCAGCTTCTGGTGTTTCTGATTCAGATTCAGATTCAGATTTTATTTGTCACATACATATACATACAGAGTACGACGTGCAGTGAAATGTATTGTACGACTGTCCAACCTGTAACCATTAGGAAATAGATAAAAAGATAAAAATAAAACATAAATTATAAGAAAACAAAGTAGATATGAATTTAAATAAGTACTAAATACAATATAATACAGATGAAATAAAGTACAATGGAATACAATATAATACAAATGAAAATGAAATAAAGTACAAAATGAAATAAGTACAAATGGAATAGAGATGTGACGTGCAAGAATGGCAAGTGATTTGTGTGTGACAGAAGGTCACTAAAGTGCAGTGTGGATGTTTTTAAAGTGACTTGCGCTGTTTCAAGTCCACGATTGTGCAAACTGTGCGGAGTGTGAGGTGAATGTGTGGAGTGAGAGAGGTGATGAGTGAAAGTTAGAAAGTCTGTCTTTATGTGCCCGGTGTGTCCCCGTTTAGAGTCCGAATGGCATGCGGGAAGAAGCTCCTCCTCATTCTCTCTGTGTTTGCCTTCAAGGAGCGGAAACGCTTTCCTGAACGCAACAGTGAGAAGAGTCCAATGTTAGGATGGCTGGAGTCCTTCACAATCTTCCTGGCTCTGGCTCTGCACCGCTTGTTATAGATGTCTTGCAGGTCTGGGAGCTCGGTGTGGATGGTACGCTCAGCTGAATGTACCACCCTCTGTAGGGCTCGCCGGTCCTGCATGGTGCTGTTCCCGAACCAGGAAGTGATGCTGCCCCGTCAAGACGCTCTCAATGATGCTGTTGTAAAAAGTCTTTAGCACCTGAGAGGGTAGTTTAAAGTCCCTTAAGTGTCTCAGGTGGTATAGACGCTGCCGGGCCTTCTTCACCAGGGAGTTGGCATGGCAGGACCAAGACAAGTCCTGCGTGATGTGTACGCCGAGGTACCGGAAGCTGTCCACTCTCTCCACTGGAGTCCCGTTGATGGAAGCAGGGCCGTACGTTCGCTCCCGCTTAGTACTGAAGTCCACTATTAGCTCCTTAGTCTTGCTTTAGCTCCTTAGTCTTGCTAGTCTTAGTCTTGTGGCGCTGGAACAGTTCAAACTTATTTGTGCTTGTGTTCAGGTGGGTGACGATGTAGATGCTGCTTCTACTGCAGAGCCGGTCCATGAGGAGGAGCTCAGCACTGCTTCTCCTGCTGCAGAACCTCCTTGCTGTGAAAGCTGCCTCTTGTATCTGAAGATCGCTGCTCGTGAGGCTCAGCTGCGCCAGGCTCTCCAGGTTCCTCCACAGGTCTAGAAGATGGCTGTGAGAACAACGAGGAACCTACCATCGGTTCTCCTCCAGACTCCGCTGCATTAGAGGACGAGGACACCAGCTTTAACAACCTCGAGTCCAAGCCCGATGAAGACGTCTCAGAAGATATCCTGTGTGATCAGCAGGAGACTCCTTCATCAGAGATCTCAGAGGAACCCAGGAGCACTACCAGCAGCTGCAGCAGTGAAGACGAGGATGAGGAGGAGGAGAATTCCAGCGACTCCTTCTGCTCTAGATCACTCCTGCATTGTTTTGGGGAGAAGTCATCGGTTTGGACAGCTATCCAGAGATTAAACATCTGCTCCAGCTCGAGAAGAACACCTGGAGGGAATGAAAAGTGTCAAAAGGTGAGATCTTAATTTCTGGAAAAAAAATACAGAGCCTAGGGGGCGCTAGAGAAGCATTAAATTTCTGAATGAAATTTTCATTAACTTTCATGAGGATTCTAAATCTGTTTAACACGGTTCATTCGTCCGTTAGGTCTGTATGGATTAATTTAAACTAAGGGTGGACATATATAGGGGTATGCTCCACATAGAATAGAACTCAGAACATTGAGGTCATTTTTCCAATACTGTGAACTCAAGGATATAGCTTGAGTTTTTACTACAAATCCATCAACAGTTTAAAGACTTTCATTGACATTTGTTGTTTAACGAAGCTCTGTGTTTCATTGTTTAAGGTGAATTATTTTTCTCTTGTTTATAAAAAAAAAAGAGAAGTTAATGTGAAATACTTTGTTACAAGAGAATGGCCCTGTCACAAATTGCACACTTGTGGACTCGTGGAGTTGAATTGCGCGTGCACGAGTGCGTAGGGTGTCCCACCTGTCATTTTTAGGCTCTGAAGTCTGCTCATTAGTGCCCTCTATGTGCCCTTCATGTGGTCTTTGTCGAAGCTTCTCACGCACTTACAAAATTAAAAACACAAAAAGAGGTTTGTCAAATACTTAACTTAAAAATAAAGTTCATACGGCCAACTTTTAAAAACAAAAGAACCATCAGTCGGGGATTATACCTGGGTTTGTGACCGTATCCCCACCTTCAGGTGCAGCCCCTGATGCACTCCTTCAGCGACGTGGGCGACCTTCTGCTCTAGGTGCTGGATGATCAGGGTGTGTGCGGTGGAAATTTCTAGGAGGGACGGATCCAGAATGTCGTCGCTAGGTACCCATTCTCTTTCCTCCTGTCCACATTCCTCCAAGTCCACAAGGTATTTGAGCTGAGGACGCCTTCGGCGGGAGTCTAGGATGTCGTGTACTGGATAAGACATCAGGGTCTGCTTCTACTTCTGGGTTGGGGGCTTCATCCAGAGCCTCAGATCCAGCTTTAACTGGGAGAGCAGGTTGAGTGTATGGTTTGAGGAGAGATACATGGAATGATGGATAAATAAGATAATGAGGTGGGAGTTGTAAATGATAGGGGACTTCATTGATCTTTTTGACGATTGGGAAAGGACCAATATAACTGGGACTGAGCTTTCAACAAGGTAGACAAAGGCGAATATCACGAGTGGATAGCCAGACTTTATCTCCCACGTGGTAGCCAGGGGTGGAGTGTCTGCGTTCATTAGCATAGATCGTATACCTTTTGATTGCCCCCTGGAGGTGCACGTGCGCAGACTCCCAAACCTCTTTACTTCTCCTAAACCAGTCAGTCACTGCAAAACCCTCAGCAGATTCTTCAGCCCAGGGGAATAAGAATGGCTGGTACCCGAGTACACACTGAAAAGGGGTGAGTTCAGTGGACTCTTGACATAAAGAATTTTGCACATACTCAGCCCAGAGTAAAAATTGTCTCCAAGTGTTCTGATTGCTGTGGCAGTTTGTTCGTAGATATCTGCCAATCTCTTGAATTTTTCTTTCAGTTTGACAAATTTGATTAGGGGAGATATCCAGAGGTTAGACTGAATGTGACTCCAAGGCGTTGAAAGAAGGCATTCCACACTCTAGATGTAAATTGAGGCCCCTGATCTGGTACTGTCTTCTTGTGTCCCATGATTTTGAAACACATGATTAAAATGAGAATCTGCAGTCTCCATGGCAGAAAGAAACCTTCTAAGGTGAATTAATTTACAGGCCCTCGAGAATTGGTCTACTGCCACAAGTACACAGGTGAAGAAAGCGGATGGTGGCAAGTCTGTAATGAAATCCACCCCTAAATAAGACCATGGTCATTGAGGAAGAGGTTGAGGAATGACATTAGAGTGCCACTGGGAAGATGACGAGGAGTATTGGTTATGGCACAGCAAGTGCATGCTCTCAAATAGCGAGTAACCTCATTTTTCATCTTTGGCCACCAATATCATTGTCTGAGCAAGGCAAGAGTGTGTTTCTTTCCTGGATGACCTGACCCTGAGCGAGGAGTGAACTGCTTCAAGGAGTTGAGGGTGGAGACTCTCTAGAACAAAGACTGGGAAGGTGACTAGGTGTATTGCTTATGGCACAGCAAGTGCATGCTTTCAATTAGCGAGTAATTAAATTTTTCATCTTTGACCAAAAATATCATTGTCTGAGCAAGGCAAGAGTGTGTTTCTTTCCTGGATGTCCTGACCCGAGCGAGGAGTGAACTGCTTCAAGGAGTTGAGTACGGAATCTCTCTGGAACAAAGACTTTTACCTCAGCTTTGATGGAGTTGTTCATCCAGGGCCCATACAATCGCCTAACAAATACTGCGGTGGGCAAAATGGGTTCTTCCAAGGATTGCGTACCGGCTTGTCTGGGGTTCAGGCATTTAGCATTTTAGATATATTCAAGGTTCCTGTGATCAATGATTACATAAAATGGGTGATTGGCTCCCTCTAACCAATGCCTCCATTCTTTCAAGGCAAGTTTAATAGCTAGCAACTCTCTTTTCTCTATGTCATAGTTTTGTTCCACTTCTCTGAAGTTCGGGAATAGTACGGGGGGATTTCCGCTTCGTTGGGAGAGAGTGACTCCTGTACCTACGGAAGAGGCATCCACTCCTACTATGAAGGGGTGATCAGGATTTGGGTGAATAAGTGTTGGGACTGAACAGAAAGAGAACTTGAGGTAATCAAAGGTGGAGAAGGCTTCAGAATTCCATGGCGGGGTCTAGGGTTTACGGTAAAGAAGAGAGATTAATGGAGCAGCGATTTTACTATAATTGCAGATGAACCGACGATAGAGTGATGTGGTAACATAGAAAGTGGATACTGGTACAATGAAATTTACATCTATCTTCTTTTATGAAGAGTTAATGGTCTCTCAGCTTTTCTAACACTAGTTTCACACGTTTGTGGTGGTCAGGAAGGTCCTTGGAGTAGATAAGGATATGGTCACTGTAAACCATGACAAAGTGATGAAGATAATCTCTGAAGATTTCATTAATAAAATTCTGAAAGATGGAAGGAGAGTTGTAAAAGCCATATGGCATATGGCACTTGGTACTTATAGTGGCCGCTAGGGGGGATAAAGGCAGTCTTTCACTCATCTCCTTCTTTAATCTTGACCAAGTTGTATGCACTGCGGAACACGATAATCTATTCAAAACTTGAGGCTGTCGGCAATGTAGATTTTCTTATGAGCCCTTGTGTTAGGGCCTCCTCAACATATTCTTGCATGGAGAAAACATAGACTCGTCCTTGGAATAGTACAGCTCCAGGGATGAGGTCAATGCAACAATCCCAGGACCAATGAGGAGGTAGTTTGGCTGCAGTTTGCTTGGAGAAAACATCTTCATATTGTTGGTACTCACCAGGTATGATTCCTGCTGGAATAATGTCGTCCTCCACATTAAAGGAAACCTTTTTGGCTGAGGTTGGAAGATTTTGAATGCAATACTTAAAACAGGTGGCGCTTCACCGATGAACCTCTCCAGTGACCCAATTTTTAAGAGGAGAATGCTATTTGGACCACGAACGGCCCAGGATGAGATCTACAGTGGAGTGGGCTAGTACTAGACACTGGATCTCTTCCTTGTGAAGTGATCAGATTTTAAGAAAGATTTTAGGGGAAATCTCAGTAATTTGACCACACCACAGTGGTTGTCCTTGGATGGTGTGAATTGAATTTTTAAAGATTAGGGGATAGGTCTTGAGACGTGTCAGGACTTTGGCAGATATAAAGTTCCGAGATGAACCCCAATAAATCAGGGCAGAAATGGAAATGGTGAGTAATGCTACGTCGAGACGCGAAGCGAGTCTTTCCCAAAATGCGTGCTCAGAGTCCCTTGATTAAAGGCCCCTAGCATCTAGCGTTCATTATGTCACCAGAGTGTGGACTCGAGTGGAGTCCAGAAGTTCGGAGTGTTCCATTTGGAATAGGGCCAAAGTTGTGATTCAATACTGTATCATTTGTATTAAAGTAATTGTAAAAGTAAACAAAAATCTCTCTCTCTCTCTTCCGCTGCTGTCTCCAGAAGGACCCCGAGCAGAGGGTTCAGCTGAAGGATCTTCACACTCTCAGCTGGTTGCAGCTGCAGCTCCTGGTGTTTTTGTGGCGTTGGAACAGTTCAAGCATATTTGAATATGAAAAAATAACTAAAATAACAATGCTTTAAAATGCGAATTAAGCACAGGTCTGTGCATGCGTACCCGTGGTTACTTTAGGGTTTTATCTACATTCGCTGTCACTTAACTTATTTTCTACATTCACTGTAATTTAACAGCAGTGACATATTTTAGAAAAAGAAAAAAAAATTAAACTGTTTCTTAACGGTGAAAAAAGAAAATGCAAACAAAGCCAGAGGTTTACTGATAGCTTCTCACAAGAACATGAAAGCCAGAGGTTTTCCGATAGCTTCTCACAAGAACATGAAAGCCAGAAGTTTTCTGATAGCTTCTCACAAGAACATGAAAGCCAGAGGTTTTCCGATAGCTTCTCACAAAAACATGAATGCCAGAGGCTTTCTGATAGTTTTCACAAGAATATGGAAGCTAGAGGTTTTCCGATAGCTTCTCACAAGAACATGGAAGCCAGAAGTTTTCTGAAAGCTTCTCACAAGAAGATGAAAGCCAGAGGTTTTTTGATAGCTTCTCACAGGAACATGAAAGCCAGAGGTTTTCTGATAGCTTCTCACAAGAAGATTAAAGCCAGAGGTTTTCTGATAGCTTCTCACAAGAACATGAAGGCCAGAGGTTTTCTGATAGCTTCTCACAAGAACATGGAAGCCAGCGGTTTTCCGATAGCTTCTCACAAGAACATGGAAGCCAGAGGTTTTCCTATAGCTTCTCACAAGAACATGGAAGCGAGAGGTTTTCTGAAAGCTTATCACAAGAACATAAAAGCCAGAGGTTTTCTGATAGCTTCTCACAAGAAGATGAAAGCCAGAGGTTTTCTGATAGCTTCTCACAGGAACATGAAAGCCAGAGGTTTTCCGATAGCTTCTCACAAGAACATGAAAGCCAGAGGTTTTCCGATAGCTTCTCATAAGAACATGGAAGCCAGAGGTTTTCTGAAAGCTTCTCACAAGAACATGAAAGCCAGAGGTTTTCTGATAGCTTCTCACAAGAACATGGAAGCCAGAGGTTTTCTGATAGCTTCTCACAAGAACATGAAAGCCAGAGGTTTTCTGATAGCTTCTCACAAGAACATGAAAGCCAGAGGTTTTCTGATAGCTTCTCACAGGAACATGAAAGCCAGAGATTTTCTTATAGCTTCTCACAGGAACATGAAAGCCAGAGATTTTCTGATAGCTTCTCACAAGAACATGAAAGCCAGAGGTTTTCTGATAGCTTCTCACAAGAACATGAAAGCCAGAGGTTTTCTGATAGCTTCTCACAGGAACATGAAAGCCAGAGGTTTTCCGATAGCTTCTCACAAGAACATGGAAGCCAGAGGTTTTCTGATAGCTTCACACAAGAACATGGAGGCCAGAGGTTTTCCGATAGCTTCTCACAAGAATATGGAAGCCAGAGGTTTTCCGATAGCTTCTAACAAGAACATGGAAGCCAGAGGTTTTCTGAAAGCTTCTGACAAGAACATGAAAGCCAGAGGTTTTCTGAAAGCTTCTGACAAGAACATGAAAGCCAGAGGTTTTCTGATAGCTTCTCACAAGAACATGAAAGCCAGAGGTTTTCTGATAGCTTCTCACAAGAACATGAAAGCCAGAGGTTTTCTGATAGCTTCTCACAAGAACGTGAAAGCCAGATGTTTTCTGATAGCTTTTCACAAGAACGTGAAAACCAGAGGTTTTCTGATAGCTTCTCACAGGAATATGAAAGCCAGAGATTTACTGATAGCTTCTCACAAGAACATGAAAGCCAGAGGTTTTCTGATAGCTTCTCACAAGAACATGAAAGCCAGAGGTTTTCTGATAGCTTCTCACAAGAACATGAAAGCCAGAGGTTTTCCGATAGCTTCTCACAAGAACATGAAAGCCAGAGGTTTTCCGATAGCTTTTCACAGGAACATTAAAGCCAGAGGTTTTCTGATAGCTTCTCACAGGAACATGGAGGCCAGAGGTTTTCTGATAGCTTCTCACAAGAACATGGAGGCCAGAGGTTTTCCGATAGCTTCTCACAAGAATATGGAAGCCAGAGGTTTTCTGATAGCTTCTCACAGGAACATGAAAGCCAGAGGTTTTCCAAAAGCTTCTCTCAAGAAAATGGAAGCCAGAGGTTTTCCGATAGCTTCTCACAAGAACTAGAAAGCCAGAGTTTTTCTGATAGTTTCTCACAAGATCATGTAAGCTAGAGGTTTTCTGATAGCTTCTTACAGGAACATGGAAGCCTGAGTTGTGTTTATTAGGTTTTTTTTGCAGGAACAAAAGAATGCGCTTTTCCAGAGTTTTGGATGTGTGGCTCGTACCGTGGAGAACCCCCCACTGTGTGGTCCCTGGGATTTCTTCTGCACATTTTGTTGATGTGTAGCTTTCCAGAGAAAAAAACAACTGCTCCAGCTCGAGAAGAACATCTGGAGGAAAAGAAAAGTGTCAAGAGGTGAGAACTTGATTTCTGGGTGCGCTATAGCAGAATTATAACTTAAAAACTTTGATGAGGATTCTACTCTCTCTTTTTAAAACGAGATCCCTGAAGAAAGCAAACTAAATGTTGTATCCCCCTCTCTCTCTCTCTCTCTCTCTCTCTTGCTTCTCACAGAATGTACAGAGTTCCTCCGCTGCTGTCTCCTGAAGGACCTCGAGCAGAGGGTTCAGTTGAAGGATCTTCACACTCTCAGCTGGCTGCAGGTAAAGAGCTGGTAGATGTGCTTCTTCTGCTGCTGCTGCAGCTTCTGGTGTTTCTGTGGTGCTGGAACAGTTCAAACTGATTTGTGCTTGTGTTCAGGTGTGTGACGATGAAGCGGTCCCTTCAGAAAAATGAGCCAGTTCTCTCCAGGTGTAGCTCTGAGGAGGAGATCTCTGGACTCCAGAGACCTGTGGATTCGAGTAGAGCTGTTGAACTCAACCACGATTTCTGAAACGCTTCATGTTCAGAAAAGAGATTAAAAAACATGAAATCTTTTCTACCTTTTTCACTGTTCTCTCTGAGTGAATGATGAGTGGATGTGGCTCTGCGAGAGGCTGATGAGAAGCTCTTCAGAGCCTGGAATCAGGAGATGAATCAGCTTTAAATTAGAAGAGAAGCAGCTCTGTGTCTGTTCTGTTGTAGTGATCTGATCATGTTCTCCAGCAATCAGCTCTAGTGAACCATCTGCAGATCTCTCTCATGAACATCACGACTCGACAAATCATCCTCTAGAGATCTGAGAAGCTCTCAAACGCAGCTGAAGAACTCTGAGAGGAACTCTGACTCCTTAAGGTCGAGTTTGAAGAACGATTGAGAGTGAACTCGATGTTAAAACAGCTCGCCATATCAAATCTACCGAGATGAATAGATCTCTTCCACAAAGTTGCAAGTCTTCGCTCCCTCGATTGAACCTCCACCACTCAAACTCCCATAATGCACCTGGAGATCTCACATTGACAGCTTTATTCACTGAATTCTAATCAAAGCAGCTCATGATCCCAGAATGCACTGCAGTCTCACTGTAAAAGAGGGAACACGTGGCACTGCTGGAGAAAACTCATGATTTTACAGCATAATCTTTAATGTTTCTTCCCAGAGCTATTTTTTTCTGCGTCTGAGAGCTTTTATCGGTGGAGTTGAAGTTTTTGGGTGTTGTAGTTCAAGGGCTTTGGGAGGGTTTGTGGGTTCAAATGTTGATTTTAGATTATTTTTTTGTTCAAAATGCAGTTGTTTTGGTTAAATGATTGTTGAAGGGTTAAAGTTCAGTTTTCGCAGTGAATTCCAGTGTTAGGGAGCTTTTTCCTCTAAATTGCTCGCTGCGTTCCAATCCTCGCACTATTCACACTTTTATGGGTGTGAAATGACAATGAATGTGTCCCAAAATGTAGAATACATTAAAAGTATCGTATTGGGTCCCGGATGTGTACTTTTTTCGGTTAGATTCTGAAGCGCTCAAGCGGCTGATATTACCCACAACCCCCTGCGCTCAACGGAAGAAGTTTTCTCTTGGACTCAAAAAGCAAGCTCTCACTGTAACACGACTATTTTTTAAAGAAGAAACACATAAATAAATAATAGCAATATAGAGAGTTTTATATTTGTCATTAGAATATTTTTAATGAAGGAATAGAAAGAAGGAGTTCAGTTATCGCACACGTCGTGCGTGATGACGTATCACAACTACATCCGTCACGTGACGTTTTAAGGCGTCCCAGATCATGCTCCCTCAACTCAAACGCTAAAAAGTATCTGCGCTTTCTTCTAAAAAATTAGTTTATGTAGGTATCTGGTGCAGAATAATTTGTTTCGGTAGGCTGTATTTTCTGAAAGGAAGCTCTATCAAAAAGAATGGTGCTTTCTTGACGGTAAGAACATTGTCCTCGCCACAGTGTTATTTAAAACATCACACTGGAGTTCAATCTTGGGATTCATTTTTTTCCCCCAGTTTAAAAACAATAATATCTGAGGTCAAAATACAAACACATTATAAACTGTGGTCTGAAACACAAACAGAAACATGTATTAGAATACAGTATTAAAGGAGAATTCATGCGAGTCAGGTACAGTAACATATTTTACTGGCTGCACTACTCACAATGTCCACCAGATGATGCCCTTTGATGACGCCTACACTCCTACATCGCCTCCAGAAGCTCCCTCCACTCCTACATCGCCTCCAGAAGCTCCTACACTCCTACATCTTCTTCTTCTTTCGGCTGTTCCCAGTTTAGGGGTCGCCACAGCAAATCATCTGTTTCCACCTAACTCTGGCCTCAGTATCCTCTACTCTTGCACCAATTACCTTCATGTCCTCCTTCAGCACACCCATATAACTCGTCTTTGGCCTTCCTCTTGCTCTCTCCCTGGCAGCTCCATCTCCAACATCCTTCTACCAATATAACTACTATCCCTTCTCTGCACATGTCCAAACCATCTCAATCTGGCTTCTCTGACTTTGTCTCCAAAACAACCAACCTGAGCTGTTCCTCTGATGTGCTCGTTCCTAATCTTGTCCATCCTTGTCACTCCTAAACTGAACCTCAACATCCTCATCTCTGCTACTTCCATCTCTGCCTCATGTCTCTTCCTCACTGCTACAGTCTCTAACCCATACATCATAGCTGGTCTCACTACTGTTCTGTACACCTTTCCTTTGATTCTTGCTGACACTCTTCTGTCACACAACACCCCTGACACTTTTCTCCACCCACTCCAACCTGCCTGCACTCGCCTCTTCACCTCTTTTCCACACTCCCCATCCCACTGGACTGTTGACCCCAAATACTTAAACTCTTCCACCTTCTTGACCTCAGCCCCCTGTAACCTCACTGTTCTACTTCCCTCCCTCTCGTTCAAACACATGTATTCTGTCTTACTACGACTGACTTTCATTCCTCTTCTTTCTAGAGCAGACCTCCAACTTTCCAGGTGTCCCTCCACCTGCTCTCTACTCTCACTACAGATTACAATGTCATCTGCAAACATCATTGTCCATGGAGATTCCTGTCTGACCTCATCTGTCAACCTGTCCATCACAATAGCAAACAAGAAGGGACTCAAAGCCGATCCTTGATGTAGCCCCACCTCCACCTTGAACTCCTCCGTCTGACCTGCAGCACATCTCACTGTTGTCATACTCCTCTCATACATATCCTGAACTACTCTGACGTACTTCTCTGCCACTCCTGACATCCTCATAAAGGACCATAGCTCCTCTCTCGGCACCCTGTCATACGCTTTCTCTAAGTCCACAAAGACGCAGTGCAGCTCCTTCTGACCATCTCTGTACTTCTCCATTAGCATTCTCAGAGTAAAAATTGCATCAGTAGTGCTCTTCCTGGGCTTGAAGCCATACTGCTGCTCGCAAATATCCACTTCCCTTCTTAGCCTAGCTTCCACTACTCTTTCCCAGAGTTTCATTGTGTGGCTCTTGGTCGTGTATTTTCGTTAATAAATATAGCATCTGTAACAAACTGGTTATTACACATTTAATAATTAATAATAATACGGTAAGCGATAATCATTCCATCTGTCATATAACAAATCAGAAGATTACCTGTGTTGGTGACTGGCCAGTAGGGGATTAAAACACTGCCAGATGCTGGAGAGTCGAATCAGATGAGATCGCGCCAGATCATAAATTCAGTTTTAATCAATTTGTCCACCAAATCATTTACCACCATGAATTTTGACCCTTACTCAAAATGAATCGTCCCGAACATTACTACCCAACCCGTAAATCGTATCATATCAGACCTTTAACCACAGTGAACGGTGTAATACTTTATAGACCATAAACAAGGGAAATGTATTTTTAAGGCTTTATTAACTCTATTCTAGACACACAAATGGGATAACTGATTTCTAGCTGAACTAACCTAACCATTCGCTCAAGCAAACATGCACACATTCACACTGAGAGAGACAGAGAGAGAGAGAGAGAGCGAGAGAGGGAGAGAGAGAGAGCGAGAGAGAGCAAGACAGAGAAACAACGTTTCTGAAATAACAGCTCAAGTTATCTTTACACATCAGTTTGGGCACGTAATCAATTTAGCATTCCCACAGTCGTTCTGCTCTCGTTACCCACGCCAGAATTTAAGTAATGATCGCTCGCTACCGTTGAAGATTCGTTGAGTCGATCGGGGATCCCTAGTTGCTTGCGGGGCAGAACGCGGGACTTCCTGTGTCTGGCGGTGAAAGCGTGCTCTGGTTGTGATGAGAGGTCCGTGAAGTCCAAAAAGCGTTTCGCATTGGTTTCGACAGTCTTAGGTTCAGATCGCGGCTCTGTGTTGAAGAACCGGATTTCTTTCGTTGTGAGAAATCGCCAAACGATAAAAGTAAGGAAGAGACTATACAGAGAAGAGAGCTTCAGAAGAAAGAGAGGAGACTATTCAGAAGAAAAGAGACTCTACAAACTACAAGACTAAAACAGACAGCCTCCTTCAGGGGAGCGCGCCTCGGTTTTAAATGGGAGGCGGGTTCTTTTCACAGCTCTAGCCACTGAGAGTGCTAACTTGCCTCAGATTGGTGGGGTTACACCATGGTCCAGCCCAGAGAGGCTTTCATCTGAAGAGAAGTTTTTCTGATTTGCATTTATTAATAAACGAAGCTATATCTCCTCAAGAGAGTACGGGATAAATTTTTACACAATTAAATCCTTTCCGTAACGTGACCTGCATTATAACAAGATCAAACACTAGGGGGCAGTTACGGCAATTCATTCATTCATTCGTTTTAAACTGACTAATCTATTAACTTTCACATTACAAATTATTCCATAACATGACAGTATTTTCAAGAATATATGTGTGAGCACAAAAGTCCCGTTAACATCCGTAGTGTTCTTAAAAGAGAGTTTAGTGTTCTGAAAGGCAGTTCTTGGTGAGCACGTACAAAATCATACCGCATCTGTGCTTTTGCCTGCTAGATCGCGGTGCTTTTTGATCCTGAGTCAGGGCAGGGTCAGCGAGTTCACACGGTGCTTGGAACCATCAGGTGACGCTGGGGTTATCTGCTGACCCCGTTAATCTTTGAAGGTAATTAGTTTGACTTGTTTAAACAGAGTCAGAACGATGGCACCATTAGATCGGGGTGTGGGTCCCCCCTCTGGAATGTGGTTTTTTCCAGAATTAAAGGTGCAGTGATGAATTGGGTCTCCAGGTCTTACATATCCCCCCTTTACGGTCGGGGAGGTCCCTTGATGGACATCGTCGAGCGTAAAAGCCGTAGGCCAGGGAAACAGGCGCTTCACTCGTGGATCGGAAGAGTCATTTACAAAGGCAGGAATCGGGTTTGTCATCGGGCTGGTCGAAAGTGTTGTCCTCCCTTAGGAGGACTCAGCTGGGTCGCGTAAGGTTAGGGTGACTCTTCGTGGCATCACTGGAGTGATTTCCAACAAGTTCGACTCATTGTCCGGTTCAGGTAGATGAACAGGTTGCTCCGGGCATCTGGGAGGCAACGGTTTACTGATTCTCGGATGGCGCTAACTCTCTTGTGGAGTAGAAACGCGAGAATGAGAGTCATTAAGTAACCGATGGCTGTCGAGATGCACAGGGCGGGTGTCCGCGGATGACCATGACCGAAAGATCGGGCTAATCGCAAGTGGTTTTCGTGCGAGGGCTTTGAGAGCGGTCTCCACAGGGGTCAGGTCGATCGTTTGCGTGCCCTCCTCTTTGATCAGGTCTTCCAACTCGGGTTCGAGGGTGAAGGCATGATTTTTGAAGAAAGAGGGGATCTCCAACTCTGAGCGGTAGTCTTCCTCGGGCAGGTGATAGAGGGCCAAGTCTTCGATATGGAGTATGGAGCCCTTGGGGACATTGATCCAAAGCGTGCTATTAGGGAGGTTAATGCGTGTGGCGGTGTCGTGCTGATCGTACGTGAGGGTCGCAGACCGAGCAGGCGTGTTGACTAACCAGCGGTTTCCGACTATTTCAGCTTGTGTTAGCTCGACTTGGAAAAACGGCGTTGCTTCCGCGGGGCATCGCGTGTCTGGACGCATCGCTTCTAACCCACAAATGCCCTCGGTGTTGTCTCGTATGAATGGCTTGCTTGGGCACAGGTAGTGAATGTCCTTGGTGCGGGTGCACATACGCAGATTGGGCGCCAGGTAAAGCTCTTCGTTGGCTTCGTGGTAGGCGACAACCTCTGGGGTTTGAATTTTCACGTGGGTACTGCCCTGCCAAAATCCGACGTTCACGACATCTTTTAGCCGATAAATATTGTTCGTTTCGACAATCGGTAGGCTAATTAGGAAGGCTAAGTCGCCGAGCGTAGGGTCCACGTAGAGTGGAATGGCGCTCCCGAGCGAGTAGGCCAGGTGAACTTGTATTGGGTTGGGAGTACCCACCGTAGACGAAGCGAGGACATTCTGTACGAGGCTGAGGGGCACCAGGTAAGTGGGAATCCTTCCCATCGCCAAACTGTCGATTGAGGAGCTAACTTCGCGGAGCATATCTGCCATGAGGGTGTTTAGGAGCTGCATCTGGGCTAAGTCGCTCTGGACTACGCTAAAAAGTTTGTTAATCGATTTGATTGTTTGGTTCAACAGAGTAGAGTGTCGGTTTAGGACCACGATAGTGCCGTTGAGTGACTTCCCGATTGCCTGTAGTCCTTGTCTTGATCAGCTCTGTTTGAGATTTGTTTGGAACTGGAAGTGGTGTGTTTTCCAGTTCCATTTGAAACGTTCTTGGCTTTGAGAGAGTGAGAGCGTTTGATTGCGTTTTAAATTCTTGATGACTTGATTCTGGTTTTCTTGAAGAGTTTGACTCTGGGTTCTTTGGTGAGTCAGACTCTATTTGATCTTGCGACGAGCTGGACTCTGTTCGGTCTTTCGACGAGCTGGACTCTGTTTGGTCTTTCGACGAGCTGGACTCTTTTCAATCGTTTGATGCACTTTCCTTGATTTGGTTTTGTATACTTGAAGCCACTGCATTTGTTAAGTGGGCTACCAGAACGCCTTTGTTCCGCTGCTCTCATTTTGGTCAGGAATCTGCTTTGTCTTTCCTCCTGTCTTGTTCCTCATCTTTGGTTTTGAGAAACTCTTTCATCAGAAGCTGGACTATTTCTTGTACGTCCACCTTGGGTGCAGGTGCTTGGTAGTACACCGCTTCGCTTCTGGTTGACCCTGGCTGGTGATGGTCGTAGTATCGTCGCTGGTCTCCGTTACTGGACTGGGGGTTTTGCCTCTCCCTTGGGGTCCAGCTTGAGTTCCAGGAGTTTTTTCTCTTGCGTCTTCCGCTGTAGTGTCGTTGGTTCCAGGGCTTGTCATGGCGCGGCTCATAGGGACGGTGTCGTGACTGGGTCTGGTCCCATGGCCTGCCCTGTTTTGGTTTCATGTTGTAGTTTGGACTCCAGTTTCCGTTGGATGGGGTTTCCTTCCATCCCTGTTTCCGTGGTTCAGACTGGGTTGACTGGTGGGCCCCTTCCAGAGGCAGTTCTGGCAGGTTCACCTCTAAGATCGTTGGATTTCGGTTTGTCTTTTCCAACACCATCTTTTGTTTGCTATAGGCTTTCTGTGCCAGCTCTCGCAGCTGGAGGGCCGTCATGGTTCGAGGGCATGCCATCACACCCAGGTGTTGACTGACTCCGGGATGGAGGTTTCTCAGGAACAGAGTTCTGAAGTTCGGGTCTTCCTCCATGTAGGGCTCATTGCGGCTTCCGAAGTAGGCTAGCCGGAGTCGTGTGTAGTACGCTTGAGGCGTTTCGTGTCGGCCTTGTCTGGTTTCCAAGGCAGCCATGAGTCCTTGTTCGGGTACTGCGTTTCCAAACTCTTGAATGAGGCTTTCCTTGAGTAGGCGGTAGTCCGACGTGATCTGAGGAGGCTGTCGGTCTAGGAAGCTTTGTACTTCCGGACTAGAAGTTATTCTGATCAGATAGAGCATGTCCTGGTCGGTCGCAGAGGCTCTCATCTGTAGGTGGAAGTCCAAGTCCTTCAGGTAGGCTTGTATGTCTCTTCCACTTGCTTCGTTTGGTGTGAAGTGGGTAATGTTTCTGGCCAGCTTGCTTAGGTCGTTCAGCTCTCTGGTCGTCTGGACGACGGTTTGGCCATTTTCTCTTCTTCCTGAGGTTTGGCTGACTCTAGGAGGAGGTGTAGCGGGGAACCCATAATTTTGAGAGTAACTTGGCTTGTACTCTTGAATGGAGGGTTCCTCCGTGCATGGTCGGTGCCAGGACCCTTGAGGTTTGGGCTTGTTCTGATCAGCTCGTAATCCTTTTGCGTACTCCAATTCCGCCTTCATTACGGTCCGTTCCTCTTGGAGGTCGGTCAGCTGTTCATTTAAGCCGTGGATCTCTGCACATGTGGCCTCGAGATGTGTCCCGAGGGTTTTTATTCTGGAGCTCCGTGTTTTGAAGCTCCTCTTCCGCAGCTTCCAGGAGTCTTTCGGTTCGTTTGCTCCTCTCCCTTTCACTGCTCCGATGGTCTAACAGCTCATCAATTTTTTGTTGGACAGCTGTTAAATCGCTTCTTAGCGCTTGCATCTCGTCTCTGGAGTCGCGGCCATCCTTTTCTGATTCCGCTTGTTGGCTCCGGACCTCTGCTTTCAAGTGGGGCATTTGCTCTTTTGCACGGGTCAGCTTCTTTTGCATGCGTGACTTTGTCCTCTCTTCCAGCTTTAAGGTGGCGATCAGGACGTGGCTGAGACTTCCCACAATTTCCGCTAGGTCTTTGGATCCATAGCTTCGAGTTGGATCTGTTGCCATAAGGTTTTTTAAGGGCTTCGTCTAGCTGATCTTGGGAGTGACCTTGAAGGTTTATTGCTGCTTCCGGCAGTATGGTGCTTGTTAGCTCGCCCAGCCAGTTCTCCAGGTCTTCCCAGTGGGTGATGGTTTCTCTTGTTGTAGCCATCGTTTGAGGTGGAAGGGAGACTTGAGACAGACTGAGGGACTGCTAAAATTTAAATTAACGAAATAATAAAGAGTGTGTTGCTATGTTGAAAAGAGGGCTTGTTGCTGTAATAATGTGATTCAAACTATGTTGAATATTTGCTTGAGGGAACAGAAAGGGGAAAACAAAATGAAACAAAACAAGCTTGAAAATTAATTACACTTAAAAGTGAAGTTATTAAAATAATTTTGATAAAATATAAAATAAAATAAAAATAGAAATTCTTGAATCTAACACCAGAAAGCAATATTCCTGAATTATTATAGCTACTGTCAAAACCAATTACGTTCAGCTATAACTGGGGTAGTTAAGAAGCTAAAGTTATCACCTGATTTAATCGTTAGCTGTCACAGGAAACAGTTAAACAATGCTTGTTTCTTTTATGAATAGGATTGAGTACATACTCCAGAGTTGTTCGTACGGCCGGGTGATCGGTTGCTTCGTCGGATCACTCGAGGGCGTCGTTTCTGGAGGAGTTCACGCGTTCCTATTAGTTTGGGGAAGAAACGAAAAGCAATGTCAGGTGTCTGTACTGGCTTCAGGGTCGCGTGGGGATTGTTTTCCGACTGAATCGTTCTGATATTATGTGTCTCGTAATACAGAACAGAACTTCTTGGGAATGCCAAATTTACTAATTTAGGGTTTTAAACCAATTAGATATGAGGCTCAAATCCTTTACCAGAATCAGAAGCAAGAGAGCAGTCCAAGAGATAAATAGGATAGGACTGTAGCTAGAGGTGGTGAAAATTCAAGAGATGAGTTGAGGGTTGGAAATTAAAAGTGAAGGAACAAATAATAAACAAAAGAAATAAAATAAAATAAATGTAATTGGATCTCAAGTTGAAAAGAAAAATGATAAATGGTTACAAAATAGGATAAATTTTGTACAGGTGACAGCAAGCCTTGTTAATTAACGTAAGTGATGTTTATGGATGAAAACACCTCGATTTAATTAACAGGTAAGTCTGTCACAGTCTGCAATAACAAAATCAAACCCAGGATTGAATAAAGATAAAATAAAAAAAAATTAAAATCAAATGAAAATTTGTCCATGTGACAGTAAGCCTTGTTAATCGACGCAAGTGACGTTTTATGGATGCAAACACCTTGCTTGTCAGTTAACAGGTGGAGTCTGTCACAGTAAGCACTAATAAAATCCAACCAAGATTGAATTAAAATAACAAAAACTAAAATAAAGTAAAATTAAAAATATTAAAACCCAAATTAAAATTTGTACATGTGACAGTAAGCCTGGTTAATTGACGTCAGTGAGGTTTATTGATGGAAACACACCGTGATTGTCAATTAACTGGTAAAATCTGTCACATTAAGTAACAGTGAAAATAAAATAACCAGAGAGAAAAAAAAAAAAAATGAAACTTTAATAACGCCCAATAAGGAAACAGAAGCGAGTAAAATGAATCAAGCCCAATCCATAAAGACAGGGTGAAAACACCAGCGCAGCATATCAGTCACACAGACAATGTTTCAGTCTAACTTCGTGCACGCGCTTCGGGTATGCGCTTGCTATAACACACACTCGCCACACGGTGGCTCTCGTGAGCTTCTCGCTGGAAGGCTTGTGTTTCCGCACCTTCAAAAATGGCTTCCCTAGCCGCCGTCAAGCCCGTTTACGGGATGACGTCAGGCGTTTACTCTGGGCTGAGCTTCGTTAGGAAGCTACGCCCATCACACGACCCGCTCTGACCGAGTCGGTCTCGCGTCAGACTGTCCTCGCCCGCTCAGGGCACGCTACCGTTCAGAGCTTAAAACTGCTTTTCTTACACAGCTACGAGATGACGGCGCATCTCTTAAAACAATGGATTTACCATAAAACGAGCCTTATTCTCCTTAAAGCTTCGCGCTTGTTCGGACGAGCGAAAATCGTTAATTTTGCGCTCTCAAAAGTCTGCGCATGCGCGTTTTTAGTGGCTTACGCAGAACTGTTCCTCCAAACAGACTCCACTGGCCACGAGAGGGCGGCACCTCTCACGAAACAGAACACACTCCCGTGTTTCGTTCAGAAACAAATACACCATTCTGCGTTCCCGCAGTTTCGTCACAAAATGGTCAATACTGGAACACGCAATATTGCCTTCAAATTCAATCGGCATGCATTTTCTCGCAGCCTGGAACGAATCACGTTTCTCCTTTCACGTGATTTTTTAATAGAAAACTACCCTGAATTAGCGCTTAGCATAATTCTTTTAACAGGGTGTTTAGTAATTCGCTGAAAAACAATACCGGGACCGCGGTGATTGGATTCAGACGAAACACAAGCCTTTCTAAAATTAATTCTGAGCTCAATATCCATAAAAATTGCCTTTTGCAACTTCTGTCATCACTTCTTCCCAGCGTCCCGGGGCAAGCGTCGCTTAGCAACGTATTCCGCGTTTAGCACACCAATATCAAACGTTACGCGACCAGCACATAATTCCTTAACATTTAACAAGCATTTAAAAGCATTCCTTATTGAGTCTACACAGTGGAACCGCTAGTGAGGTGCTCGCATATTCTCCACCAATATATGTAACAAACTGGTTATTACACATTTAATAATTAATAATAATACGGTAAGCGATAATCATTCCATCTGTCATATAACAAATCAGAAGATTACCTGTGTTGGTGACTGGCCAGTAGGGGATTAAAACACTGCCAGATGCTGGAGAGTCGAATCAGATGAGATCGCGCCAGATCATAAATTCAGTTTTAATCAATTTGTCCACCAAATCATTTACCACCATGAATTTTGACCCTTACTCAAAATGAATCGTCCCGAACATTACTACCCAACCCGTAAATCGTATCATGTTAGACCTTTAACCACAGTGAACGGTGTAATACTTTATAGACCATAAACAAGTGAAATGTATTTTTAAGGCTTTATTAACTCTATTCTAGACACACAAATGGGATGACTGATTTCTAGCTGAACTAACCTAACCATTCGCTCAAGCAAACATGCACACATTCACACCGAAAGAGAGAGACAGAGAGAGAGGAGAGAGCGAGAGAGGGAGAGAGAGAGAGCGAGCAAGACAGAGAAACAACGTTTCTGAAATAACAGCTCAAGTTATCTTTACACATCAGTTTGGGCACGTAATCAATTTAGCATTCCCACAGTCGTTCTGCTCTCGTTACCCACGCCAGAATTTAAGTAATGATCGCTCGCTACCGTTGAAGATTCGTTGAGTCGATCGGGGATCCCTAGTTGCTTGCGGGGCAGAACGCGGGACTTCCTGTGTCTGGCGGTGAAAGCGTGCTCTGGTTGTGATGAGAGGTCCGTGAAGTCCAAAAAGCGTTTCGCATTGGTTTCGACAGTCTTAGGTTCAGATCGCGGCTCTGTGTTGAAGAACCGTATTTCTTTCGTTGAGAGAAATCGCCAAACGATAAAAGTAAGGAAGAGACTATACAGAGAAGAGAGCTTCAGAAGAAAGAGAGGAGACTATTCAGAAGAAAGAGACTCTACAAACTACAAGACTAAAACAGACAGCCTCCTTCAGGGGAGCGCGCCTCGGTTTTAAATGGGAGGCGGGTTCTTTTCACAGCTCTAGCCACTGAGAGTGCTAACTTGCCTCAGATTGGTGGGGTTACACCATGGTCCAGCCCAGAGAGGCTTTCATCTGAAGAGAAGTTTTTCTGATTTGCATTTATTAATAAACGAAGCTATATCTCCTCAAGAGAGTACGGGATAAATTTTTACACAATTAAATCCTTTCCGTAACATGACCTGCATTATAACAAGATCAAACACTAGGGGGCAGTTACGGCAATTCATTCATTCGTTCATTCATTCGTTTTAAACTGACTAATCTATTAACTTTCACATTACAAATTATTCCATAACATGAGAGTATTTTCAAGAATATATGTGTGAGCACAAAAGTCCCGTTAACATCCGTAGTGTTCTTAAAAGAGAGTTTAGTGTTCTGAAAGGCAGTTCTTGGTGAGCACGTACAAAATCATACCGCATCTGTGCTTTTGCCTGCTAGATCGCGGTGCTTTTTGATCCTGAGTCAGGGCAGGGTCAGCGAGTTCACACGGTGCTTGGAACCATCAGGTGACGCTGGGGTTATCTGCTGACCCCGTTAATCTTTGAAGGTAATTAGTTTGACTTGTTTAAACAGAGTCAGAACGATGGCACCATTAGATCGGGGTGTGGGTCCCCCCTCTGGAATGTGGTTTTTTCCAGAATTAAAGGTGCAGTGATGAATTGGGTCTCCAGGTCTTACACATCTTATATTTAGTTAACTTGGCTAATGCTAAGCTGTCACGTGACGAGAGGAGAGTTTAAGCGGGAGATTAAGATCGCCTCAGACTAGAGAACTGTTATTATTAACAAAAATATCGTGTTAATAATGTCAGGAAATGTTTCTGGGGTTAAATGTTTTCAGGTAGAGCTGGAAAGATGAAGAATGGATTATAAACAGACGAGTGGTTGATGCTAGTGCGCTAAGCTAGCGTTTAAACTTTATCTAAATAGCTCCAGAAGCTAAACAAATGCATATATAACTCATAAATGAGTTAGGCTTGACGCTAGCCTCATGTTTTGGCTGGTTTAATCAAATTTGTTCGTTTGAACGTGTTTTGTTTGAAACGTCTACTGACGTCATGCTCAGCACCAATCACAGCAGTCGCTGCTGCACTGCGATCATTTCTCAGAGCGAGTTTTGCTGCTTCAACACTTTTTCTCATCGTCGAATGAAACTCGTTGAAAACCCCATCGTCGATTGAAACTCGTTGAAAACAGGGTTCGTGTTACGCACAATTACTGCTTTGAAACTTCTTGATTGGATGATAAGAGAGGAGGACCCACACCCCGAACCCTCCGGTGCCTTTTATAGTAATGTTCTGATATAATAATCGATGTTTGATCTCTTTTATATCTGTTTTTAAACCCCGAACCCTCCGGTGCCTTTTATAGTAATGCTCTGATATAATAATCGATGTTTGATCTCTTTTATATCTGTTTTTAAACCCCGAACCCTCCGGTGCCTTTTATGGTAATGTTCTGATATAATAATCAATGTTTGATCACTTTTTGTTTCTGGTATTAAACTTGTATATAGTGAGTGAAAGATTAAACAGCCCTGCTGTCACTGAACACTGGTGGCGTCTAGCTTTTTAGACATAATATTCCAAATGTATTTCTTCAACATATGAAATTATAAGATATTAGAGGCTTTAGAACGTTTTAGTTTAACACTCATAATAATGCACTCGTTAATGCTTAGCTCGCTCACAGTTTAGAGTTTTACTAAGTCACTATTAATTAAAGATTAAACAAGTCTCAACATTAATTCAGCATAAAAAAGATTTGAACTAACAGTTAGGTTATTAATAATTCAGCAGCATTAACACACTCCAGCGCTGATTTGAACATTTTAAAGCTCTTTTTTACGCTTTCACGAAGCAAATGTTGATGTACTTTATTCTTCGTAGTGCTTTATGTTTATAGAAGGGTAAACAGTGCTCTTTTGCATTAATAATCACAGCTTCGGAGTGGGTTTAGGTTCATCGGAGAGGAAGAGCTGATAATGTAACCCTGAACATAATAAATGGCTGATTTGAGCTATTTTTGTGTATTAAGGTAGTTTAGGGTGTATATCTTTACCATTTAACTAATCACTGTTTCTCATGAGGCGGTTGCGCAAACTAATCCTTGCGAGTTGCAAGTGAACTAGTGAAGTGAATGAGCTGCTTTCTCAACTACTTCTGCGTTCTGTCAAGGACGGTGCAGGACCCTTCCGGTTATAGAAAGTTAACTTTGTTTCACACTCGCTCTCTGTAGAAGTTTCCAAAAAGGACCACTCCAGACCAGTTTTGGACACACACCAGTTATTCGAGCGCTAGATTAGACCGATGTAGTTTTTACCTCATGAGGTAGCTGAGCTTCGGACATCATCAGGAAGTTTGTTCCACAGCTTCGGGGCTCTATATGAGAACGCTCTTCCTCCTCTGGCAGATTTACTCATCTTCAGAATAATCAGTAGTCCTGCTTCTTGGGATCAAAAAGAGCGAGCTGAAAAATATAGAGAAAGTGAAATATTTTTTGTTCCTCTCATAGTTCAGCAAGTGGACTATGCTGCAGCAGAACCGGTCCATGTGGAGGAGCTCAGCACTGCTGCTGAGCCGGTCCATGTGGAGGAGCTCAGCACTGCTGCTCCTGCTGCTGAGCCGGTCCATGAGGAGGAGCTCAGCACTGCTGGTCCTGCTGCTGAGCCTCCTTGCTGTGAAAACTGCCTCCTGTATCTGGAGAGAATCTCTGCCCTCGAGGCTCAGCTGCGCCAGGCTCTCCAGGTACCTGCACAGCTGATAGTTGACTCAGATGAGCAAAATCTTCAGAGAGCCGGTGAGTGAATCTTCTCCAGCGATAGAGTACGAGCACATCACACCAGTCCTCAGGTCTCTCCAGTCGACTCTCAGAAGAGATTCGTCTCTGCCAGATGAGAGAAAGAGCAACTATTGTTATTACCTCCAGAAGTAATGCTAAATTGAGATCTTCTCTTAATGTCCTGTTAGGTCTAAAAGATGAATGTGAGAACAACGAGGAACCTGTCATCGGTTCTTCTCCAGACTCTAATGCAGCGGAGGACCAGGACACCAGCTTCAACAACCTCGAGTCCAAGTCCGATGTAGAGATCTCTGAAGATCACCTGTGTGATGAGCAGGAGACTCCTTCATCAGAGATCTCAAAAGAAAGCAATAGCACTAGTGGCACCTGCAGCAGTGAAGACGAGGATAAGGAGACTTTCAGGAGCTCCTCCGGCTCTAGCTTCACTCCTGCAGAGTTTTGGGGAGAAGTCATCGGTGAGTAAAAGTTTTCTGTAAGAGCGATTCTGTTAGAAGAGCACGGTTTTATGGATCTCCAGATGGAACGATCCATTCGTTGTGAAAGGAGTTCTTTAGAACAACTCAGAGATGGATGTTGAAGTGGTTTTTAGCTCTGAGAAGTTTTCTCACTGAGTGATTTTTGTTCTCCTTTGAAGAAATAAATTCCCGAGGGTACATGATCGATGACAAGCTGGGTGAAGGAGGCTTCGGGATTGTTTACGCTGCAACACGACTGGAGGACAGACTACAGGTATCAGCTGCTACTCAGAAGGACCTTGAGCGATGCTGTTGAGCTTTAAGGACTGAACCCAACTAACATACTTCTCTTTTTGTTCAGGTGGCAGTTAAACTAGCCTACACTGAAGGAACCAGACGTATCAGCATGGTGAACACCCCCCTCACCCCCTCTCTTTTTCCTCTCTCTTCCTCTCTCTGTGTTTTTTTCTCTTTTTCTCTATTTTTCATCTTTATTTCTCTCGTTCTCTCTCTCACTTTCTTCTCTCTACTCTCTCAATTTTCCCCACTCTCTCTTTCTTCTTCTCTTTCTCTCTCATCCTCCCCTCTTCTCTCTCACCCCCCGCCCCTCTTCTCTCTCACCTCCCCTCCCTCTCTGACGGAACAGTTCTTCTAACATATTCTTCCTCCTCTCTAGAAGGGTTTTCCTGATGCCGTTCCAGCTGAGGTGGCTCTCCACCGTCTTGTCACCGAGGAGCCTAACGCCCCTGAATTCTTGGATCTCTTGGACTGGGGTGAGGAGCAGGGCTGGTACGTCATGGTTGTGAAGCTTTAGGCCCTGTGAGGATCTTGCTCGAGTATGCGAACAGCTGAACTGAGGATTTTCCAGAGAATGTGGTCCAGCTCATCATGGGGCAGGTTGTATCTGCAGCTCAGACCTGCTGCAGACGAGGAGTTGTTCCACTCTGACATCAAGCTGGAAAACGTCCTGATCAACCGCAACACCATGAAGATCAAATTAATTGACTTCGGGGTCAGTCGGCTTCTCAGAAGGTCCAGCTTGTCTTCATTCCAAGGTACATCAAAGGCCTCTTGATAGCTTCTCACAGGAACATTGAAGCCAGAGTTGTTCTGATCAGGGTTTTTTTTCTGCAGGAACAAAAGAATACGCTCCTCCAGAGTTTTTGGATGTGTGGCACGTACCGTGAAGAACCCGCCACCGTGTGGTCCCTGGGAGTTCTTCTGTACAATCTGCTGACATACAGCTTTCCAGAGAATAAACATGTGCTCCAGCTCGAGAAGAACACCTTGAGGAAAAGAAGAGTATCAAAAGGTGAGATCTCAATATTTGAATTGTAATACAGAGCCTAGGGGGCGCTAGAGCAGCATTAAATGTTTGAAACAAAGCTTCGCGCGGACTGTAGAAGGATGATAAGATGATGTGAAGAGGAAAGGCTTGCTTAAAATAAGTATGGCTAATAACACTGTTCTTAGAGTTTAAAACTGATATAAACTAACTTTCACGAGGATTCTAAATCTGTTGAAACACGGTTTCATTCCTCCGCTCTAAACTTCGTGCTTCCTCAAATGTTTTCATTAAGTCTGAAGCGCTTCCTCTTTTAGACGCAGCTGCTGTGAAACATTTGCAGCACGTCACGGAGTCGGAATCCTTTCGTGTAATAGAGCCACACTTTTGACCGCTTAGTTTCGGCATTTAGTTTAACGCGAGTTGTTTGATTGAGCAATTTAGCTAAGCGAACGGTAGAGCACCTGCTTCCGTGTGCCTGCATTCAAGCCATTGACTGATATAACAGATTCACGCGCGTCTCAACCTGCTGTTGATTTGTTAAAAGAGGAGACGAGGGCAGAGGGAGAGAGGGACGAGCTCCTTTATTGGACTCTCTCCGTGTCCTGAAACTGGACTGATGAGTTGAATGAAGATGATCGGCACGGCTACGACAGTTCAGGCACTTAAGTGGCACCAAAATAGGAACCGGTTTTCACGTTCCGTTTCGGTCCGGTCCAAACTGGTTCTGGTGGTACTCTAGACCGGATCTAGTGGTACGAGTTTGCTCTTTACTCGCCTAACCTGCTTGTGACACTCAGGAATTTTATGTCATGTGAACTCGTGAATCAATAGTAAAATAAAGGATTTAGTACAAGTGTCAGCTGAAACAATTAAATCACATTTAAATACAAAACTGAAATCTATTGCACTGCCAGAGCGTTATTACTGTTGATGTAAAAATAAGAACCTCGGAAAAAAAACAGTAACCAGGAAACAGAACGACCGCATCAGTGAACCTGAAAATATCTCTGCAATTCTTTTCACTTGAACTCTTTATTGTTACTCCTCTGCACAAAGCCAGTTGCTAAGGCTAAGTGTATTGGTTTTAGGTGGTAATGTTATTTCAGACTCGTGAAACTCCAGTGATAACGTAGTTCAGCGTTGCAGTGGTTACGTGTGGCTTTGCATCTGTCGATTGTGCCATTTAAAAGAACTTTAAACTGAAAATGTCTGTCAGAGTTCTGTACTCTTCTCCATGTTTCCAGCTTACTTTCTTTGTTTACTTGACTCACTGTTACCGCTTCCTGTAAGCGCGCATCAGTGCAACAGTCTAGGGTCAATCACATTACTTTTACAAAATAAAAGCCAACGTGTTTCTGACGTTTAAATATCTGCGTTGCGTTAACAGGAGAAAAATAATTGTCGGCATTATTGAATTCTGTAGTTAACGTGAAGTTAACGCATTAATGTGCCCAGCCCTAGTTATTATACATTCCTAAACAAATTTTGTATCAAAACACAAACGTTGAGCAACATTTATTCCAATTCTGTTAAGACTCAGTTTTAAGAATTCAAAGCAGGAAAAGTCTTTAATCAAGTTGAACCTCACCTGTAGTGTAAACACCAGCGGAGCTTTTCCTGCTTCCGGCGAAACGCGACGTGAGTCTGTCCCAAAATACGAGCTCAGAGCCCCTCTAGGACTTGAGTCAAGGGCCCTTAGCGTCTGGCCTTCATGTTGTCACCAGAGTGTGGACTCGAGAGAAGTCCAGAAGTCCGGAGTGTTCCATTTAGAACAGGGCCAATGTTGTGATTCAATACGGAATCGTTTGTATTAAAGGTACTGTAAAAGTAAACAAAAATCTCTCTCTCTCTTTGCACAGAATGCGTGGAGTTCCTCCGATGCTGTCTCCAGAAGGACCCCGAGCAGAGGGTTCAGCTGTAGGATCTTCACACTCTCAGCTGGCTGCAGGTAAAGAGCTGGTAGCTGTGCTTCTTCTTCTGCTGCTGCTGCAGCTTCTGGTGTTTCTGTGGTGCTGGAACAGTTCAAACTCATTTCTGCTTGTGTTCAGGTGGGGTGACGATGTAGATGCTGGTCCTGCTGCAGAGCCGGTCCTTAAGGAGGAGCTCAGCACTGCTTCACCTGCTGCAGAGCTTACTCGCCGGGAAAACTGCCTCCTATATGTGGAGAAGAACTCTGCTCTCGAGGCTCAGCCGTGCCAGGCTCTCCAGGTTTCTTCACAGCTGATAGTGGACTCAGATGAGCAAAATCTTCAGAGAGCCGGTGAGTGAATCTTCTCCAGCGATAGAGTACGAGCACATCACACCAGTCCTCAGGTCTCTCCAGTGACTCTCAGAAGAGATTCGTCTCTGCAGATAAGAGAAAGAGCAACATATTGTTATTACCTCCAGAAGTAATGCTAAATTGAGATCTTCTCTTAATGTCCTGTTAGGTCTAAAAGATAAATGTGAGAACAACGAGGAACCTGTCATCGGTTCTTCTCCAGACTCTAATGCAGCCGAGGACCAGGACACCAGCTTCAACAACCACGAGTCCAAGTCCGATGTAGAGATCTCTGAAGATCACCTGTGTGATGAGCAGGAGACTCCTTCATCAGAGATCTCAAAAGAAAGCAATAGCACTAGTGGCACCTGCAGCAGTGAAGACGAGGATGAGGAGACTTCCAGGAGCTCCTCCTGCTCTAGTTTCACCCCTGCAAGGTTTTGCGGAGAAGTCATTGGTGAGTAAAAGAATCCTGCGAGAGAGATTCTGTTAGAAGAGCACGCTTTTATGGATCTCCAGAGATGGAACGATCTGTTCGTTGTTAAAGGAGTTCCTTTGTCAAAAGAGTTCTTTAGAAGAACTCAGAGATGTAGAAGTGGTTTTAGCTCAGAGAAGGTCTCTCACTGAGTGATTTTTGTTCTCCTTTGAAGAAATCAAATCCCGAGGGTACATGATCGATGACAAGCTGGGTGAAGGAGGCTTCGGGACTGTTTACTCTGCGATTCGGCTGGAGGACGGACTGGAGGTATCAGCTGCTACTCAGAAGGACCTTGAGCGATGCTGTTGAGCTTTCAGGACTGAACCCAACTAACATACTTTTTTTTGTTCAGGTGGCAGTTAAACTAGCCTACACTGAAGGGACTAGACGCATCAGTGGGGGGAACACCCCCCTCCCCCCTTCACTTTTTCCTCTTTCTTTTTCTGGCTCGTTCTCTCTATTCTCACTTTCTCTTTTCTCTCTCTTAACTTTTCTCCACTCTCTCCTTTAGTCTCTCTTCTTTTTCACCTTCCCGCCCCTCTTTTCACCCCCCCTCCTCTCTCTCACTCTCTCTCTCTCTCTTACGGAACAGTTCTTCTAACATCTTCTTCCTCTTCTCTAGACTGGTTTTCCTGATGCCGTTCCAGTAGAGGTGGCTCTCCACCGTCTCGTCACTGAGGAGCCTAAAGCCCCTGAGTTCTTGGATCTCTTGGACTGGGATTAGAAGCAGGGCTGGTTCATCATGGTTGTGGAAAGCTTCAAGCCCTGTGAGGATCTGCTCCATTATGTGGACTGCTGGAGCGAATATCTTTCGGAGAACGTGGCAAGGATCATCATGCGCCAGGTCATATCTGCAGCTCAGACCTGCTGCAGACAAGGAGTGTTCCACTCTGACATCAAGCTAGAGAACATCCTAATCAACCGCGACACCATGCAGATCAAATTAATTGACTTCGGGTGCGGTCGGCTCCTCCGAATTTCCAGCTTGTCTTCATTAGACGGTTAGTCAAAGGCCTCCTGATAGCTTATCACAGGAACATTGAAGCCAGAAGTTGTTCTGATTAGGTTTTTTTTCTGCAGGAACAGAAGAATACATTCCTCCAGAGTTTTGGATGTATGGCTCGTACCGTGGAGAACCCGCCACCGTGTGGTCCCTGGGAGTTCTTCTGTACAATCTGCTGACGTGTAGCTTTCCAGAGAAAAAACATGTGCTCCAGCTCGAGAAGAACATCTGGAGGAAAAGAAGAGTATCCAAAGGTGAGATCTTGACTTCTGGAATATAATACAGAACCTAAGGGGCGCTAAAGTAACAACAAATGCTTGAAACAAAGCTGCGCGCGGACCGTAGAAGGATAAGATGATGTGAAGAGGATGGCTAATAACACTGTTCTTAGAGTTTATAACTAATATAAACTAACTTTCATGAGAATTCTAAAGCTGTTAAACACGATTCATTGCACTGCTCTAAACTTCGTGCGTCCTCAAATGTTTCATTAAGTCTGAAGCGATTCCTCCTTTAGACGCAGCTGCTGTGAAACATTTGCAGCACGTCGCGGAGTCGGAATCTTTTCGTGTAAAAGAGCCACACTTTCGACCGCTTATGTTGTCACCAGAGTGTGGACTCGAGTGAAGTCCAGACGTCTGGAGTGTTCCATTTAGAACAGGGCCAATGTTGTGGTTCAATAATTTATATCAACAGTATTGTAAAAGTAAACACAAATCTCTCTCTCTGTCTTCTCACAGAATGCGTGGAGTTCCTCCGCTGCTGTCTCCAGAAGGAACCCGAGCAGAGGGTTCAGCTGAAGGATCTTCACACTCTCAGCTGGCTGCAGCTAAAGAGCTGGTAGCTGTGCTTCTTCTGCTGCTGCTGCAGCTTCTGGTGTTTCTGTGGCGCTGGAACAGTTCAAACTTATTTGTGCTTGTGTTCAGGTGGGTGACGATGTAGATGCTGCTTCTACTGCAGAGCCGGTCCATGAGGAGGAGCTCAGCACTGCTTCTCCTGCTGCAGAACCTCCTTGCTGTGAAAACTGCCTCTTGTATCTGAAGATCGCTGCTCGTGAGGCTCAGCTGCGCCAGGCTCTCCAGGTTCCTCCACAGGTCTAGAAGATGGCTGTGAGAACAATGAGGAACCTACCATCGGTTCTCCTCCAAACTCCACTGTATTAGAGGACGAGGACACCAGCTTCAACAACCTCGAGTCCAAGAACGATGAAGAGGTCTCAGAAGATATCCTGTGTGATCAGCAGGAGACTCAGAGGATCTCAGAGGAACCCAGGAGCACTACCAGCAGCTGCAGCAGTGAAGACGAGGATGAGGAGGAGGAGACTTCCAGCGACTCCTTCTGCTCTAGCTTCACTCCTGCAGTGTTTTGGGGAGAAGTCATCGGTTTGGACAGCTATCCAGAGATTAAACAACTGCTCCAACTCGAGAAGAACATCTGGAGGAAAAGAAAAGTATCAAGAAGTGAGAACTTGATTTCTGGTGGCGCTAAAGCAGAATTATAACTTAAAAACTTTGATGAGGATTCTACTCTCTCTTTTTTAAACAAGGTCCCTGAAGAAAGCAAACTAAATGTTGTATCCCCCTCTCTCTCTCTCTCGCTTCTCACAGAATGTACGGAGTTCCTCCGCTGCTGTCTCCTGAAGGACCTCGAGCAGAGGGTTCAGTTGAAGGATCTTCACACTCTCAGCTGGCTGCAGGTAAAGAGCTGGTAGATGTGCTTCTTCTGCTGCTGCTGCTGCTGCAGCTTCTGGTGTTTCTGTGGTGCTGGAACAGTTCAAACTGATTTGTGCTTGTGTTCAGGTGTGTGACGATGAAGCGGTCTCTTCAGAAAAAGGAGCCAGTTCTTTCCAGGTGTAGCTCTGAGGAGGAGATCTCTGGACTCCAGAGACCTGTGTATTCGAGTAGAGCTGTGGAACTCAACCACGATTTCTGAAACGCTTCATGTTCAGAAAAGAGATTAAAAACCATGAAATCTTTTCTACCTTTTTCACTGTTCTCTCTGAGTGAATGATGAGTGGATGTGGCTCTGCGAGAGGCTGATGAGAAGCTCTTCAGAGCCTGGAATCAGGAGATGAATCAGCTTTAAATTAGAAGAGAAGCAGCTCTGTGTCTGTTCTGTAGTAGTGATCTGATCATGTTCTCCAGCAATCAGCTCTCGTGAACCATCTGCAGATCTCTCTCATGAACATCACGACTCGACAAATCATCCTCTAGAGATCTGAGAAGCTCTCAAATGCATCTGAAGAACTCTGAGAGGAACTCTGACTCCTTAAGGTCGAGTTTGAAGAACGATTGAGAGTGAACTCGATGTTAAAACAGCTCGCCATATTAAATCTACCGAGATGAGTAGATCTCTTCCTCAAAGTTGCGAGTCTTCGCTCCCTCGATTGAACCTCCACCGCTCAAACTCCCATAATGCACCTGGAGATCTCACATTTAGAGCTTTATTCACTGTATTCTAATCAAAGCAGCTCATGATCCCAGAATGCACTGCAGTCTCACTGTAATAGAGGGAACACATGGCACTGCTGGAGAAAACTCATGATTTTACAGCATAATCTTTAATGTTTCTTCCCAGAGCTATTTTTTCTGCGTCTGAGAGCTTTTATCGGTGGAGTTGAAGTTTTTGGGAGGTGTAGTTCAAGGGCTTTGGGAGGGTTTGTGGGTTCAAATGTTGATTTTAGATTATTTTTTTTGTTCAAAATGCAGTTGTTTTGGTTAAATGATTGTTGAAGGGTTAAAGTTCAGTTTTCGCAGTGAATTCCAGTGTTAGGGAGCTTTTTCCTCTAAATTGCTCGCTGTGTTCCAATCCTCGCACTATTCACACTTTTATGGGTGTGAAATGAAAATGAATGTGTCCCAAAATGTAGTATACATTAAAAGTATCGTATTGGGTCCCGGATGTGTACTTTTTTCTGTACTTTTTTTATGTGTACTTAGATTCTGAAGCGCTCAAGCGGCTGATATTACCCACAACCCCCTACGCTCAACGGAAGAAGTTTTCTCTTGGACTCAAAAAAGCGAGCTCTCACTGTAACACGACTATTTTTTAAAGAAGAAACACAGAAATAAATAATAGCAATATAGAGACTTTTATATTTGTCATTAGAATATTTTTAATGAAGGAATAGAAAGAAGGAGTTTAGTTATCGCACACGTCGTGCGTGATGACGTATCATAACTACATCCGTCACGTGACATTTTAAGGCGTCCCAGATCATGCTCCCTCAACTCCAACGCTAAAAAGTATCTGCGCTTTCTTCTAAAAAAATTAGTTTATGTAGGTATCTGGTGCAGAATATTTTGTTTCGGTAGGCTGTATTTTCTGAAAGGAAGCTTTATCAAAAAGAATGGTGCTTTCTTGACGGTAAGAACATTGTCCTCGCCAGTGTTATTTAAAACATCACACTGGAGTTCAATCTTTGGGATTCATTTTTTTCCCCCAGTTTAAAAGCAATAATATCTTGAGGTCAAAATACAAACACAAAATACACTGTGGACTGAAATACAAACAGAAACATGTATTAGAATACAGTATTAAGGGAAAATTCATGCGAGTCAGGTACAGTAACATATTTTACTGGCTGCACTACTCACAATGTCCACCAGATGAAGCCTACACTCCTACATCGCCTCCAGAAGCTCCTACATGACCTCCAGAAACCTGCGCTCAGAGTAGGAACAGCGGCTCGTGGTTCCATCCCCACAAAGGCAGAAGATCTCTCAGCAGAACCTTCTCTCTCACTGTCCCTGACTGCTGGAACAAACTCCTGATCCAGTCAGGAGAGCAGCGACACTAACAGTTTCACAAAGCAACTGAAAACTCTTCTCTTTGGGGAACACCTACTATTAAGAAAAATATTTTTTTTCCTCTATACCTTTATTTTCTTCCTGCTATGGTTTATTGATCAGTTGATGCATTTTCTTTTATGAGCGAGCTGAGATAGACTTTGACGGTGTAACAAATTGCATATTGTCTCTCCCCTTCTGTAAGTCGCTTTGGACAAAAGCCAAATGAATACATGTAAATATAAATGTAAATACTTACAACTCAGGTCAGGAATCTCATGGTGATTCTGGACTCTGATCTTAGTTTCATCAGCCACGTCAAAGCAATGACCAAATCAGCTTCTTACCATCTTAGAAACATTGCAAGAATCAGATGCTTTGTTTCCAGACAAGATTTAGAGAAACTGATTCCTGCTTTCATCTCCAGCAGCTGAACTCCTGTAACGCGCTTCTCAGCGCTCTTCCCAAAAACACCATTAAACAGCTCCAGCTTGTTCAGAACGCAGCGCTCTGATTCTAACCAAAACTAGAAAGTCAGAACACATTTCTCCTGTACTTAAATCTGGCTGCGGTCTCCTTCAGAATAGATTTTAAAGTTCTGCTGCTTGTATATAAGTCCAAACATAACTTAGCACCTAAACACCTAACAGAGAATCAGAGAATACACACCAAACAGAGAGCTGAGATCCTTAGATCAAATAAATGAGATCTACCCCGGGTTAATTCCACACAGGGTAAATGCTCCTTTAGTTCCCCTGCGGCCCACAGAGGAACCAGCTTCAGAGGAAATCAGGGGTGCCAACACTTTAGTTACGTTTAAAACCAGGATAAAGACTCACCTGTTTAGTTGCGCTTTTTTTCCGACTGATCACCAACGTCCAAAAACCATTTTATTTCTTAACTATCTTAATATTCATATTTATCTTAATCTATGTCTTAATTTTCAGTTTTTAATGAATATGCTTTCATTTGACTTTTGTAATGCTTGATTTTGTTAAATGTACTTTCTTTTTTATTCTTTGATTCCAATGTAAAGCACTTTGAATTACCCTGTGTACAGTTGGACTTTAGGGCGTCCAATGCATGTTCAAAATGGCCAAGAGACAGATTGCCAACTGATCGAGTTTTAATGAAGACTTCAGCAGGGTGAAATCAACAGCAGTTACAGCGCGCTGAAGAAGATCTAACATCCTCTGACTCTCTTCTGAAAAGCCCCTAGCTTTTATCTGCTCACAAGACAATGTTTCTCTTTCTGGTGAAACGAAACCAGGTGTTCTTCCTCATTTGGAGTGGGATGCTCCCCTTCTCGACTGGTACAGGATGAAATAAAATAATAATAATAATAAAATAAGTACTTTTAAAAAAGGTAAATTATAAATCCCACAGTACGAAATGTGCTCCACAAATAAACTGGCCTTGCCTCTGCCAGAGAAAGACACGGTCTCAGACTCGACTGCAGCACTGATTTGATGGAGATTTTGTATGTCAAAAACTCTTTGTAAAAATATTTTTTCCCTTTTAAAGCATGTTAACCACTTTGAAAAACACTGTTCCCCTTAGCAAGTGTTTGCGCTCATATTAATAACATTTTAAATTATATTGAGATAAAGATCCAGTTGTCTGTGAACCAAAGTGTGTTCAGGGAGGATGGGTGGTGAATTTTGGGTGGTGCCTTCGATTTCTGTTATTCATATTTTAATATTAAAATCCGTTATATAGTGTTCAATTAATCCTTTAATCTTTTACTCCTTCAACCTTTTTATTTATTATTGTCAGGTTTGGTTAAATAAGTCGAATATGCCCTAAATTCTAAGCTTTAAATGCTTAGAGATTGGTCAGAAGACTCCTTTGGGGTCAGTTCTTTCTCTTAAGCTTTTTATATAAAAAATATTTAACACTGTAAATTAAAAAACCGAAAGTCAGTAATTGCAATGAATAAAAATTCTTTTAATAAATCTGTTTTTAAATATATTACAAAACATAATAATACTAATCAAAGTAAAATAGTGCTCATCCAATGTGGATACAAGTTTGTTGATTTCTCAAAGAAAAGGTCTTTTCATCTTTTTAAGTTTTTTCTTTCCTTCTCGTCTATCATCAGCTGTCTCTCTCTGGCTCTGGAGACCACTGCCGTCCTCTGGCACGTCTGTCTGCTATATGTGCCTCTGTCTGCTCGGCGCTCGTCTGTCTGCTCGGCGCTCGTCTGTCTGCTCGGTGCGCGTCTGTCTGCTCGGTGCGCGTCTGTCTGCTCGGTGCGCGTCTGTCTGCTCGGCGCGCGTCTGTCTGCTCGGCGCGCGTCTGTCTGCTCGGCGTGCGTCTGTCTGCTCGGCGCGCGTCTGTCTGCTCGGTGAGCGTCTGTCTGCTCGGTGAGCGTCTGTCTGCTCAGTGCACGTCTTCATCTTTTACAGCTGTTATGATGCATTCCAAACTCAACAGTTCATTGGTTCCTAGATCATGCTTTCTCTGCATGTCTGGCTCGTGTCCTGGTGATGATAAAACGCTGTAGGGAAGACTGTGGACCTGGAGTAGATTGTTCCTGGATAAAGGAATATTTAATCACTAATTTGGTGCTGAATTTGCCATTAAACGCTGCAAAACACAAACCAGTAAGATTTCTGCTAAACGAGAAGACGTGACCTCCCTCCTCTACAGAACAATGCATGTTGTTTTCAAAGCCTGCAAGTCTGACAAATCATGGGACAACCCTTAGACATGTGCTGAGTGAATCAAAAGATAGCATCCTGTGAACTGTGAAGCTGAAATCAATCAAAACAAGGAAGCTTCATAAAGAAGCTTTAATAATCAAATATTTCTATATATTTGTGAGTATGATTAATTGAAATACTTCCATGTAACAGGATTATTACAGAAGTTTAGAGAGTAACTTGATTGGATGAAAGAAAAGAATGATGGTAGTTCATCTATCTTTTGTGTTAAGCCAGTCATGTTTGGTCTTTATGTATTCCCTGGGTCAAGCCAAATTCAAATGTATACATGGTATTTTATGATTTGGTATGGTTGTAACTTCTAGCATTCCTTAAATAACTCGGGGAGAGTTTATTGTTAAAAGCCTTCGCTAGAACCATCTGGAAGGGGGTCAAAGATGCTCTGTCACATTTGTCCTCTGTCCACTTATTGCTTCTTTCAGAGTTCTCTCTGTCTTTCGTTGCTCTTACTCGCTCTGTTCACTGTTCTGCTCTCATCTCAGAAGGCCTCGTGGTCTTCTTCTCTCTATGGGCGCGCATAGCAGGAAAGAACTCTAATACGGGGTCATAGGGCCTAACCATGCGCTCTTAAATGCTAAGTTTCAAAGCTGCCTTTTTATTTTTTAATCGTTATTTATTTGAAGTGTTAAAAGGATTATACTGAAAAAAATAATAAACTATTAACACATTTAGGGTAAAACGAGAACATCACACAATAATAATAAATCCAATCATAAATCAGTCGCTGTGTGTGTCTTATTAACATTTTCTATGTTTTTCTACACACACACACATGTATTTGTTAAAGCTCAGAACAGAAAGTAGTTTTTCCCGCCCCCTCGATAATGGACAAGTTCACCGCGAAATCAGCAATCCAACAACGACATTAATAACAAAATTAAAATGAAGATTTTGCCGATTAACTTAACATTAGCATTTGTTTTCTTAAGACAGATTTATAATGTAACACGGACGAATATATAACTTTCTACAGCCACATGAAAACCTTAACCTCTCTGTGAAAGCTTCAGATACTAAACCATCATTTTGGGATTTTTGCTGTTTCTATCTTTTTAAGTATTAGCGCAATTAAACCAATATTTAGCATATTGTCCATTAAAGCAAACTTATACAAGTTCACCAAGAGAAGGAAGTATAAAAGCTGTATTTTTAATAGTTTTGTCAATGATAAATGCCAAAAAAGCACATCTCTTAATCTTGTATTTTCGCTAATAAATGTAGCACCTTCTATTTAGTTAACTTGGCTAATGCTAAGCTGTCACGTGATGAGAGGAGAGTTTAAGCGGGAGATTAAGATCACCTCAGACTAGAGAACTTTTATTATTAACAAGAATATCGTATTAATAATGTCAGGAAAAGTTTTCTGGGGTTAAATGTTTTCAGGTAGAGCTGGAAAGATGAAGAATGGATTATAAACAGTTGAGCGGTTGACGCTAGCGCGCTAAGCTAGCGTGCTAAGCTAGCGTTTAAACTTTATCTAAATAGCTCCAGAAGCGGAACAAATACATATATAACTCATAAATGAGTTAGGCTCGACGCTAGACTCATGTTTTGGCTGGTTTAGTCAAATTTGTTCATTTGAACGTGTTTTGTTTTAAACGTCTACTGACGTCATGCTCAGCACCAATCACAGCAGTCGCTGCTGCACTGCGATCATTTCTCAGAGCGAGTTTTGCTGCTTCAACACTTTTTCTCATCGTCGATTGAAACTCGTTGAAAACAATGTTCATGTTACGCGCAATTACTGCTTTGATACTTCTTGATTGGATGATAAGAGAGGAGGACCCACACCCCGAACCCTCCGGTGCCTTTTATGGTAAAGTTCTAATATAATAATCAATGTTTGATCCCTTTTATATCTGTTTTTAAACCCCGAACCCTCCGGTGCCTTTTATGGTAATGTTCTAATATAATAATCAATGTTTGATCACTTTTTGTTTCTGGTATTAAACTTGTATATAGTGAGGGAAAGATTAAACAGCCCTGCTGTCTCTGAACACTGGTGGCATCTAGCTTTTTAGAGATAATATTCCAAATAGGTGTCGCCGGTAAGATTTAACAGGTGAATAAAAGGCACCAGCGAACACTTATAGAAAAAAAAGGGGTCTTTATTCTCGACTGACTTGCAATAAAACAAGCAGCATTAAAGAAAAGAACTTAGACTTAAGGGTTGGCAGTAGAAAAAGGAAATGTACACAACTGTCTGTAGCGGTATGCTCTCAAGTAATGTAAATTACAATAAGAGGACAATGGAAGAGAAAACAAAGGTCAGAGGACAACGGCAGAGGTCTTTACATTTCTGAAATTGAACACAACATACACATTCATGAGAACACTCAAATGTAGTGCAGACAGACAATCCAAAATTGTTTCCCAGCATCCCCAACCACAGTTTAAAACAATTCAACATTATTTACAGAACAATATTGCCACATCAGGTCTAAATACAAACAAATAGCGTGGCGATGACTAAATACAGATTAACCTAGTGTGGGATTTATATTTTACCTTTTATATATTTAAAAGTACTTATTTTGTTAACCAACTTTTTACCTTCTAAATTCTGATTAAGAAAAACTGAAAGAGATTCATGAAGGTTTGTGTGCCTGAAGGCCATAAGCACATACTGTTATTGAGCAAGAGAAAACATCTGGACTTAGCAGATAAGCGAAAATTCCTTGTTGCAACAGAATGAAAGTACCATCTCAGCAAAAGTAAGCATCCTGTACCAGGCAGGGAGCTGACCATCCTACGTCAGAGGACCCGCCTTGTACCAGTCGCGGAGACGAAAAATAACACCTGGATTCGTTTCCCCAGAAACGGCTTGGGAGGGGATAAAAACTAGGGCTTTTCAGAAGAGAGGCAGAAGCTGTTTAGAGCTTCTCCAGCGTGCTGAAAACTGCTGTTGATTTTTCCTCTGCTGCAGTCAATTAAATTCGATCAGTTGGCAATCTGTCTCTTGGTCATTTTAAACATGCATTGGACGCCTTAAAGTCCTACAAATTGGTGACCTCCGACTCCAAGAGACTCCTGGATGTGAGGAGATTCCCAAATTCAACACCAGAGAGGCGGCGCCGCCCTTTCTAATAGGTAAGCAGAAACCATTTAATTAAATTCTGCTATTGACTACATTAAATCAAGTGTTGAATTGGGGTTTCTCCATAGAACCGTCGATTATTTATACAGATTTTGAAGTTTAAAGAGAAAAAGCGATATTCTCTGTGTTTCCAAATTTTTGACTGCAGAGAAAAATCTGCAGTGGAGGTAGGAAAGAAAAAATACTTCGTGATAAGTATAAAATGAAAGCTTCGTGATAAGCAAAATACCTAGCAAAAATTTCGTGATAAGTAAAAGGTATAAAGAAAAAATACTTCGTGATAAGTATAAAATGAAAGCTTCGTGATAAGCAAAATACCTAGCAAAAACTTCGTGATAAGTAAAAGGTATAAAGAAAACATACTTCGTGATAAGTATAAAATGAAAGCTTCGTAATAAGCAAAAGGTATAAAGAAAATACTTTGTGATAATTTGAAAATACTTCATGAAAAGCATGTAATGGTTGTGTGAGGACAAGCTCACGTGTAATGAAATGTGTTTGACAATTAAGAGAAATTTAGCGGACCCGTTTTCAAAAGCCCCAGTTCTGACGAGGATTGGTGGAATTTGAGAACGGTGAAATCCCTTTGTCTGCGGGGTAGTGGAGAACCACTATAAAAACAGCCAATTTGACTCTAAATCAAACAGTAGGAAAGAATAGGGAGAGCATTAAATAGGGAAAGACAGGACTTTTTGAAATCTAAATACCTACTGTATCAGAGGAAAGCAATCATGGATGAGGAATTTGATCAAGAGTTTGAGGTGACTCTGGGGAAGCAATGGGAAAAAATGAGTGAAATCATTATGACTCAATTGGGACCTAAGGAAATCAAAGCACGCCAGCAAGAATTAGAGACTTACAAAAAAGAAATGATAGAACATTTTGGGACTAATGTTATGTTTCAGACTGGGTCTCTGTTTCAGAAAGTGAGTCTAAAAGAAAAATTAGCTCAAGAAGCGATTGATAGACACAATGGGGAAAAAGTAACAAGGTTACAAAAAAGAGCACATGAAAATAAAGGGGAAAAACTGGAAGCAGAGCGCAGAAAATGGTCAAGGCTGGTGGTTACAGCTGCAGTATTAAAAACAAAGAAAAGAAAATTGGTACTTTTACACTGAATGACAAATCAAAATTCGAAAAAAAATGAAGAAAAGCTTTACTCTCCAAAAGTCCCTACAGCTCCTTGTGTGCAGAAAATTTATCCAGATTTGCCACCTCCGCATGCCCCAAATACGGACAGAAAGACTAAGAAGCAGCTTGTAATGAAGAGAGCAGCACAGATGCCCCTGATGAAAGTGTGTCTAAATACAAACAAATAGCGTGCCGATGACTAAATACAGATTAACCTAGTGTGGGATTTATATTTTACCTTTTATATATTTAAAAGTACTTATTTTGTTAACCAACTTTTTACCTTCTAAATTCTGATTAAGAAAAACTGAAAGAGATTCATGAAGGTTTGTGTGCCTGAAGGCCATAAGCACATACTGTTATTGAGCAAGAGAAAACATCTGGACTTAGCAGATAAGCGAAAATTCCTTGTTGCAACAGAATGAAAGTACCATCTCAGCAAAAGTAAGCATCCTGTACCAGGCAGGGAGCTGACCATCCTACGTCAGAGGACCCGCCTTGTACCAGTCGCGGAGACGAAAAATAACACCTGGATTCGTTTCCCCAGAAACGGCTTGGGAGGGGATAAAAACTAGGGCTTTTCAGAAGAGAGGCAGAAGCTGTTTAGAGCTTCTCCAGCGTGCTGAAAACTGCTGTTGATTTTTCCTCTGCTGCAGTCAATTAAATTCGATCAGTTGGCAATCTGTCTCTTGGTCATTTTAAACATGCATTGGACGCCTTAAAGTCCTACAAATTGGTGACCTCCGACTCCAAGAGACTCCTGGATGTGAGGAGATTCCCAAATTCAACACCAGAGAGGCGGCGCCGCCCTTTCTAATAGGTAAGCAGAAACCTTTTAATTAAATTCTGCTATTGACTACATTAAATCAAGTGTTGAATTGGGGTTTCTCCATAGAACCGTCGATTATTTTATACAGATTTTGAAGTTTAAAGAGAAAAAGCGATATTCTCTGTGTTTCCAAATTTTTGACTGCAGAGAAAAATCTGCAGTGGAGGTAGGAAAGAAAAAATACTTCGTGATAAGTATAAAATGAAAGCTTCGTGATAAGCAAAATACCTAGCAAAAACTTCGTGATAAGTAAAAGGTATAAAGAAAAAATACTTCGTGATAAATATAAAATGAAAGCTTCGTGATAAGCAAAATACCTAGCAAAAACTTCGTGATAAGTAAAAGGTATAAAGAAAACATACTTCGTGATGAGTATAAAATGAAAGCTTCGTAATAAGCAAAAGGTATAAAGAAAATACTTCATGATAATTTGAAAATACTTCATGAAAAGCATGTAATGGTTGTGTGAGGACAAGCTCACGTGTAATGAAATGTGTTTGACAATTAAGAGAAATTTAGCAGACCCGTTTTCAAAAGCCCCAGTTCTGACGAGGATTGGTGGAATTTGAGAACGGTGAAATCCCTTTGTCTGCGGGGGTAGTGGAGAACCACTATAAAAACAGCCAATTTGACTCTAAATCAAACAGTAGGAAAGAATAGGGAGAGCATTAAATAGGGAAAGACAGGACTTTTTGAAATCTAAATACCTACTGTATCAGAGGAAAGCAATCATGGATGAGGAATTTGATCAAGAGTTTGAGGTGACTCTGGGGAAGCAATGGGAAATAATGAGTGAAATCATTATGACTCAATTGGGACCTAAAGAAATCAAAGCACGCCAGCAAGAATTAGAGACTTACAAAAAAGAAATGATAGAACATTTTGGGACTAATGTTATGTTTCAGACTGGGTCTCTGTTTCAGAAAGTGAGTCTAAAAGAAAAATTAGCTCAAGAAGCGATTGATAGACACAATGGGGAAAAAGTAACAAGGTTACAAAAAAGAGCACATGAAAATAAAGGGGAAAAACTGGAAGCAGAGCGCAGAAAATGGTCAAGGCTGGTGGTTACAGCTGCAGTATTAAAAACAAAGAAAAGAAAATTGGTACTTTTACACTGAATGACAAATCAAAATTCGAAAAAAAATGAAGAAAAGCTTTACTCTCCAAAAGTCCCTACAGCTCCTTGTGTGCAGAAAATTTATCCAGATTTGCCACCTCCGCATGCCCCAAATACGGACAGAAAGACTAAGAAGCAGCTTGTAATGAAGAGAGCAGCACAGATGCCCCTGATGAAAGTGTGTCTAAATACAAACAAATAGCGTGCCGATGACTAAATACAGATTAACCTAGTGTGGGATTTATATTTTACCTTTTATATATTTAAAAGTACTTATTTTGTTAACCAACTTTTTACCTTCTAAATTCTGATTAAGAAAAACTGAAAGAGATTCATGAAGGTTTGTGTGCCTGAAGGCCATAAGCACATACTGTTATTGAGCAAGAGAAAACATCTGGACTTAGCAGATAAGCGAAAATTCCTTGTTGCAACAGAATGAAAGTACCATCTCAGCAAAAGTAAGCATCCTGTACCAGGCAGGGAGCTGACCATCCTACGTCAGAGGACCCGCCTTGTACCAGTCGCGGAGACGAAAAATAACACCTGGATTCGTTTCCCCAGAAACGGCTTGGGAGGGGATAAAAACTAGGGCTTTTCAGAAGAGAGGCAGAAGCTGTTTAGAGCTTCTCCAGCGTGCTGAAAACTGCTGTTGATTTTTCCTCTGCTGCAGTCAATTAAATTCGATCAGTTGGCAATCTGTCTCTTGGTCATTTTAAACATGCATTGGACGCCTTAAAGTCCTACAAATTGGTGACCTCCGACTCCAAGAGACTCCTGGATGTGAGGAGATTCCCAAATTCAACACCAGAGAGGCGGCGCCGCCCTTTCTAATAGGTAAGCAGAAACCTTTTAATTAAATTCTGCTATTGACTACATTAAATCAAGTGTTGAATTGGGGTTTCTCCATAGAACCGTCGATTATTTTATACAGATTTTGAAGTTTAAAGAGAAAAAGCGATATTCTCTGTGTTTCCAAATTTTTGACTGCAGAGAAAAATCTGCAGTGGAGGTAGGAAAGAAAAAATACTTCGTGATAAGTATAAAATGAAAGCTTCGTGATAAGCAAAATACCTAGCAAAAACTTCGTGATAAGTAAAAGGTATAAAGAAAAAATACTTCGTGATAAGTATAAAATGAAAGCTTCGTGATAAGCAAAATACCTAGCAAAAACTTCGTGATAAGTAAAAGGTATAAAGAAAACATACTTCGTGATAAGTATAAAATGAAAGCTTCGTAATAAGCAAAAGGTATAAAGAAAATACTTTGTGATAATTTGAAAATACTTCATGAAAAGCATGTAATGGTTGTGTGAGGACAAGCTCACGTGTAATGAAATGTGTTTGACAATTAAGAGAAATTTAGCGGACCCGTTTTCAAAAGCCCCAGTTCTGACGAGGATTGGTGGAATTTGAGAACGGTGAAATCCCTTTGTCTGCGGGGTAGTGGAGAACCACTATAAAAACAGCCAATTTGACTCTAAATCAAACAGTAGGAAAGAATAGGGAGAGCATTAAATAGGGAAAGACAGGACTTTTTGAAATCTAAATACCTACTGTATCAGAGGAAAGCAATCATGGATGAGGAATTTGATCAAGAGTTTGAGGTGACTCTGGGGAAGCAATGGGAAAAAATGAGTGAAATCATTATGACTCAATTGGGACCTAAGGAAATCAAAGCACGCCAGCAAGAATTAGAGACTTACAAAAAAGAAATGATAGAACATTTTGGGACTAATGTTATGTTTCAGACTGGGTCTCTGTTTCAGAAAGTGAGTCTAAAAGAAAAATTAGCTCAAGAAGCGATTGATAGACACAATGGGGAAAAAGTAACAAGGTTACAAAAAAGAGCACATGAAAATAAAGGGGAAAAACTGGAAGCAGAGCGCAGAAAATGGTCAAGGCTGGTGGTTACAGCTGCAGTATTAAAAACAAAGAAAAGAAAATTGGTACTTTTACACTGAATGACAAATCAAAATTCGAAAAAAAAATGAAGAAAAGCTTTACTCTCCAAAAGTCCCTACAGCTCCTTGTGTGCAGAAAATTTATCCAGATTTGCCACCTCCGTATGCCCCAAATACGGACAGAAAGACTAAGAAGCAGCTTGTAATGAAGAGAGCAGCACAGATGCCCCTGATGAAAGTGCTGACAGGAGAATTGGAAGTGCGAGGAGGACATCTAGCGGTTGAAGTGGAGAAGACAGGTGAGAGAGCGGAAGATGACAATGCAGAGAGAGAAGATATAAATAGCTCTACACCAGGGAGACCAAGATCAAGCAGAGCGCTTCAGATGCCTAGACTTGAAAGAGAGCTTGAAAAGGAAGAGTGGGGACAAGCAGGAGCAGAGAATAGAGGTCGAGAATACAGGGATATGGAGAAAGCAACACCAAACAGAGACTCTATAGATCCAGACAGAGAGAAAGGATATGATTATCAGGTGTCTATTAAGGGGGCAATGAAGATAGAAAACCTGGAGGAAGTAGGAAAGGTAGAGAGAGAAAGAGAGTTATGAGAAACTTGGTTGCAACTACACATATTTTATGTGTTATAGCGCATGCGAATAAGTTAAAAGCCCAGAGTTTCATTGCATATGCGAATGTGTGATGAAATCTGTGAATGTGTGAGAGTGACATATGTGCTTGAATGCAGTGGGAAATACTTTCCTAATAACACTGGGGAAAATTATAAAATTTCAGAAGCATTACGCTTAGTTACTAAATTATAAAGAGTATAAATTAGAACAAGCATAAAAGAAATCTATCAAACAACTTTGATTAAATTTGTGGAAGTAAATTATTGCTACATAATTAATTATACATCTACAAATTGGGGAAAATAAACTAGAGGTTGAGACTTAAAAAGTAAAAACAAAAAATTAAACTAACTGCTTTGGTGCTGAATTAAATTTAGCAAAAGACAAATCAAACATGCTATAGAAGACAAAATCTTGCTAATGTAGACATGAAAATTCATAATAGTTACATTAAAGACATGTAATCTGACTAAGGTGACTTTTCCTTTTTTCATAAATTCAATTGACTTAGTTGGTGTGTTTAATTGAAAGGTTGTGGTTCTTCCCTAAGAGAATTATTTTAGATAGAGGGACTTTTGTTTAAAAAATAAATAATAATAATAATAAACAAATAAAATAATAATAAATAAATAAAAACATTAAGTTGATTGGGGAATTATTTTGTGTGTAACTCAATCAAAGCAGAGTTTGATGTACCAATCCAAGATAAATCTGAATAAGAACTAACTTGTTTGTTTTGTTTATTTTGAATGAGATTTTGATCAATTCTGAGCTCGAAGCATGCGGATGGCCTTCTGAGAGTGGAGATGATGGAGTTCTTCAAGCACCTGGAATCATCATGGCGTGTTCAGATCTGCCCCATGGACTGCAAAGACAACTTCCAGCCTTGTCCGTGAATACAAACATCATAAGCATGCGAACGGATCATCTGATACAAAGACTGTTTTTCACACACATTCCTGTAAGTCCATTAAGAGTCTATGGCCTGGAGTGAGCAACTTGAGGGAAAAGGAGGAAGGATGCATCTCAGGAGGAGGTGTGGAAGAGAGAAGGGGAAACAGAGAGGAGAGGGGTCAGATCTGAGGAAGAGACAATCGAACTGTGCAAATCACTCGTCTGACAAAGACATCATCAAAGGCCTTCATCAATCATCTCCTGATCTCTCTCAGAATGGTTCAGAGTCATGAAGGCTTTGGAGCTGGGAACTGGAAAATGGCTACAACATTAGGTATTTTTATACTAACAAACTAACATGTTTGAAATGGGTTTGGAATCATTAGGATTACTGAAACCTTTAAAACTCTGCTGAGCATAAGCATTAATCAAACTTAAACCAAGAGTGAAATTGAAAAGTAAAATTTAGGTTGATTTGGGTGCAAACAGATAGAATAGGATTTATTTTATAAACTTCAGCGAGAAGTTGAGTGACTGGTTTCTGACGTCCAAATGGATTGTGGGAATTTAAAAGAAATAAATTCTAAATTATATTGACTTTAAAACAAAACTTTTAGACTGAAAATAATCTGATCCATTGAAAGGAGAATTAAAACCAACTGATATTGATTTTGGAAGAGAATATAACATAAACGTGTTGAAATTTTTAATTCCTAACTAAAAAGAGTTGTCATCTAATTATATTGGGTGTAGATTGATGTCATCTAGACTAATGTAATGAGTTCTACCAGAATTGCAGAGTTTTTTAGAATACTCTGACTCATTATAATGCATCTGTGTGACAGATTGATATTAAGATGGGCTGACAGTAACCAAACCACTCTTGTTTATGAAGAATTGAAATACTAATAAACTAAAATGACTAATGTGAAGTCCGAAGACTTCTGTTGCTTATGACATCCCTATATTAATGGTGATGATTTTTTGGGGGAAATGAAAACAGGGAATTGTTTTAAACCAATACAACGCATTCAGAGACAAATAATTAAAGTGACTTAGGGGTTTTATGATTAGAATTATCAACAATGAGTTTTATATATAATGAAAAGGGGAAATCATTAGAATTTTGAAACCCAACTACAACCTTTCATGTTAGAGGAATCTATTTTGTGATTTTCATTGACTAAACATTAAAAACATTCATGATATTTACTGGTATTTCTGATTAGTCACAGTGTTAACGGTAACAGAGGAGCACGTAGTGTGCCGATTTATGTGAATGTTTATTCAATGAGAGATCTTGAATGGATACCTGACTTAAGACTGAATAATAAACAATGAAGAACAAGTGTTGCTTGTGGACGGACTGAAACTGGACAGTTTTGTGAAGATGCTAATGGAGAATAGAGACTAATGTGAACTTGAAAAATGATTACAGAGTGAAGACATTTCCTAAAACAATATAGAGAAATTGTTATTCAACTTGCAGTGACAAATTGATAATTATGAGAGAAAAAAAGGGTAAACAATGGCAATATTTAAAAGTAGAGGCTTTTAAACAATTAATAGAAAGAAAGTGTAACATTTAGCCAAATCTGGGGAGATGATTGATTGTGATGAATGAGACTCAATGAATTGTGTCTAAACTAACCAGTGTACATTGCTTCTGCAGGGAATTTTAAAAATATATATTTTTTAGCATTTTTGTGGAAAATCTGGCCATTGACTTTTTCATTTTTTTCCCCCAATTTTTTTGAAACTGTGTTGACGGGGCATACGGTGTGTGTTTTATTTTATTTTATTATTTATTATTTGTTACTCGGAGATTAATCCTACGCTTTTACACATCAGGTGTCGAGGTTGTTGTGAATTTTCTTTTAGGACTGATGAGGTTAGCGATAGTTTAGAATAGTTTACTTAGAATTTGGTTGTGTTTTGTTGCAGAACAAACCTGATAATTGAAGAGAGAAAAAATGTAAATGAGGCGTCATGAATCTTGACAAGATGAAAAAAAAAATAAAAAATTCAGGTTCACTTTGAGCAGAGAAAACAGGGGTCTATGATGTCTTATGAAGTTCTTGGATGAGCTGTAAATGGTAACTTAACAATCAACTATTACATTCCATAATGAACAAAGATTATGGAGTGAGAAGAAGGAAATGTTTCAAGGACTGAAATCTGTGATCACTTTGTTACAGATGCTGGAGACATGGGAAAAGGTGGTGTTTTACTGGCAAAATGACACTAATAAACATTTCACTGACAATTAAGTTTTGTTTTTGTTGCAGATGTTGGGAGCAGTGTGTGTTGAATCGTTACCTAATTTGTGTTGTGATTGTTTGATGAGGATTTTTCAGATTGGAGGAGAAAACGAAGATCCAGGAGTGAGATCGTACTGAGTTTAAATCACTATTATGATATTATGTATGTAGATGATCTACTTCTAGCAGCTCCGACCCCAGAAACCGGTATGGAAGCGACAGAAAGCATTTTGAAAAGGCTATGGGAAGTAGGATTGAAGGAAAGGGTGATACCTGGTATCACCTCAGACATCACGATCATTGGAAGACACAAGAGTGGACCTTACTTCTAAGGTCCAAGAGAGGGAGAATAGAGGATCATCTTAGAATTCAACAGGTAATACACAAACACATATACATACAGAAGAAGAAAAAACCCGAAGAGGACCAGGAAACAACAGGACACGTGAGTGACGAAACTTTTGACTAAAACAGATTTACAGATTGTTCACAGAGTGGGAGATCTCTTTACTGCTCCTAGTGGAGAACCAGTGGCACACTGTATAAGCGCAGACTGTGCCTTCGGAGCAGGAATTGCAAAAAGATTTAGAGAAATATACGGAGTTGAGAAAGTAGAAGTCCAAAAGAAAAGAAAAGGTGAATGTGCCATAACACATGAAGTAGACAGGCTTGTTTTTCACCTAGTAATTAAAACATCTGGACGAGATCTCCCAACATGTCAAGATTTTGAAAGCAGTCTAAACTGCATGCTGAAAAAGCCAAAAACAGAAAGCAGGAGAAAGTTGTTGTGTTGGACATGTGTGCTGTGTTCGTACAGATAAAGGAAACAGAGGTTGAATTGATAGAAAATGTTTGTGAATAAAAAATAAATACATAAATAAATAAATAAAAATGAATGATGAAGATGAGTAACTAGATTGTTTGAATGTGTGAGAAAGCCTAGACAAAATAACGGCAGAGACTGATAAGTTCACCCAGCCTTTAAACGCTCTCTTGGAAGAGAAACTCAAACACACAAAGAAAAGCAAAGATAGACTATAGAACTTAGATGAAAAATTAAGCACTTCAAAGTGAAAATTGATTATTGAGATAATATTTCTAAATGTAGAATCTGAAAAATAAATTTTAATGATGATAATTTAAGTTAAATTACTTAAAAGTTAAACCTGAAATTACAATCCAAATTGTAACTGAATAAACAATTGTAGTGTGTGGTTTTGGAAACTCTAGAATGAGTTTTGTTAAATTGGTAGAATTCAGTAAATGTGTTAAATCAACAGATGGTAAACATAAAAGTAAAAATGTTAAGAATTGATAAAATAACAAGATTAATTATAGATAAAGTAAATGTGGACTGTAAAATAATTAACAAATTTCTAAATGATAAAATTAAATGGAAAATGTTAGAGTTTTTAGGAACAACAGGCTACTGCAGTGAATACATCACAGAGTATGCAGAAAAATGTTAGCTAATGAGACAACTAATGAAAGATGGAGGAATCAAACAACTAAATGCAACTTTAAAATGGACTGAAAAAGCTTCAAAAGAATTTGGCCAACTTAAAAAAGAAATAATAATAGCAGTAGTAGAAGAACAACAGCAAAGATGCAGGTCGAGAAGAGAAATTGTGGGAAAATTGGAAATGAATGATTCTCATTAGAATAATTGCAGTGCTAAGAGTAGGGGGTTAACACTGTATGAAAAAGTCATGATCTAGAAACTAACAGAAACATCACAGTTGTGGTGCACAGATCTAATCAGACCCAAACGAGAAGTGAAGAAACCAAATGTGACTAAATGATTGAGCAAATGGAGGAGGAGGAGGAGATGTAAAAAGAAAACATCTCAATTCATGCTTTGGAGTAAAATCCAATTAGATTTTTTATTTCTCTTCTTAAGTTTTTTGTTGATTTAAGTTTTTCTCTTAAAATTTTGACTTTAATGTTATGATTAATTTTCTTATTTTTTATTAAGTTGATTAAATTTTCTTATGATTCATTTTCTTGATTCATTTATGAATTCTTTTTGATAAATTTTCTTATGAATCATTTAATTTTCTTATGACTCATTTATTAATTTTTATGGTGTTTAGAATACTCTTTACTTATTGCTTTGGTTACTGTATGAGTAAATGTCATTTATTTTCTCAAGACAAGAAAAAACTGTATTGTGTATATGTTTCTTTCGGCTATCCTTTCCATTAATTCTGCTTTATTTCAGATCCTGGATCAAAACGATTGTGTTATTGATTTGATAGTAATATTAAAATCTAAGGTGAAATCATGTGTGATGTTTAGATTAGCTGAACTTGGGGGTCAATTGGGCCCACAGGGGTTTTCCAACCCTCTCCGGGCACTCTGGTAGTAAGGATGCTTTAGCAGATAGGTTTTAGCGCAGTCGTTTGTTTCTATTTTTGTGTATAGATCTGGTGTGAACGAGAAAGCCTAAGAGTGATCGCCCACAAGCCAACTTGGGGATCGCTCGGGTGTCTTTTTTCCTCACAGAGGTTTTTCGACCCGAGCACTCTCGGACGCACCAGCAAATGTGTCAGGCTTAAGATAGTATGAAGATAGTTTAGGATGCATTTTACTCTGTCTATGTTTTGAATTGTGGCCTCTTTCAGAGGCCAAGAGAGGGATTTGTGGGATTTATATTTTACCTTTTATATATTTAAAAGTACTTATTTTGTTAACCAACTTTTTACCTTCTAAATTCTGATTAAGAAAAACTGAAAGAGATTTATGAAGGTTTGTGTGCCTTTTGTGTGTCTGAAGGCCATAAGCACAACCTGTTATTGAGCAAGAGAAAACATCTGGACTTAGCAGATAAGCGAAAATTCCTTGTTGCAACAGAATGAAAGAACCATCTCAGCAAAAGGAGGCATACTGTACCAGGCAGGGAGCTGACCATCCTACGTCAGAGGACCCGCCTTGTACCAGTCGCGGAGACAAAAAATAACACCTGGTTCCCCAGAAACGGCTTGAGAGGGAATAAAAACTAGGGCTTTTCAGAAGAGAGGCAGAAGCTGTTTAGAGCTTCTCCAGCGCGCTGAAAACTGCTGTTGATTTTTCCTCTGCTGAAGTCAATTAAACTCGATCAGTTGGCAATCTGTCTCTTGGTCATTTTGAACATGCATTGGACGCCTTAAAGTCCTACACTAGAGAGAATGGGAGGGTGTTTATGACAAAATTTGATGAGTGTTTTATGACCCTATTTGACATGTCTAGTTCATGACCTTTGTTGAACTTTGTATGACCTACTAGATGTGCTCGTACCCCTCCCATCGGGTGAAATGGTTTTTAGGGTTGTGAATAAAATGTAGTTTAATTTCGATCTGTGAATGTGTTTTTTCGTTGTAAAAACTCTTCAGAGAGAGAGAGTGAGAGAGAGTGGTGGTAAAGTGTGTGTTTCAGTGTAAAAGTATTGGTTTTTTTTAAAACGGTCTTTTTTTAGGCGTTTTTGAGAAATTTTGAGGTGTTTTCAGGGTTTGAGTCTGTGCTTTGTGATTCTGATAGTGGTGGCAGCCTCTGTGTGTTCCAGGGTGCCCCCACCTCTCCAGACTGGAGGGGTGTAAATCAAATAATGGCTCTTGACAGATTTCCTGATTGGTTGAAACCAGCAAGCTTATACTCCTAGCCAGTCAAAATGGTTAAGGGGTTGTTCCAAGCTATCTTCATGTCTGTGAAAGCTGATTGGTTAGATCGGTGAGGGATGGTGTGACTTCAAACTTACACCCTAAAGCTTTATACTGTGAATGTGGATGATACTGATTAATGTTAGAATACAGTGCTGGTAAGATATTAGTTTTAGGCTAAAACAATTGTGGCGGTACGTATTTTAAATAAGATTATAAAATAAAAGACTGTTTTTTAGCAAAGATCTTTTTCACATAAACTTAAAACCACAGTGCTCGTTTTCAGATGTGTTCTCTGGATACACACCTAATGTTTGACTCTGTTTGAATAGGGTCCTTCACAAATTTAAGATTTTTCTCACATGGAAAATACAACAGTCAAACAGTGAAACATCATTTTAAAAGCACATCTACAAAACATTAAGGAGAGTTCTATCCACTATATGGTTAAGATAGAGCAGGTTATACCAGAATTTCACCACTCAGTGCTGAACCTCCTTGGTGTTGTGTTATGGGTTTTTGTATAGAAGGAAACCTTATTCTCGTTTGTTTCATGAATAAAGCATTATTCTTGAATGGTTAACAGAGAATTCTGTGTGTGTGTGTGTGTGTGTGTGTGTGTGTGTGTGTGTGTATGTGTGTGGTTTTAAAAAACCAATATGATGTAAATAACAATGTTTTAAAAAGGTTCCTATCTAGATTGGCTCCTCTTTGATGCCTGCCATTTAGTGGTAATCTACGTAGACTCACTGTCTTTGAAGTCTGGAACATAGTGTTAATTAAATTTGCGAGGGGAGGCCTTTTGTTGAACTCAATCAGTATCAACACAGTGGAGGTTTTCAGCGGTAAAGATTGTGTGTAGGATTACAAATGTAAGATAATTTGTAAAACATGTAAATGACCACCTTTATTCTCTTTCTTACCTAGATCGGCGCCTCTTTTGATGTTACCCATTTAGTGATAACCTAGTGAGACACACTGTCTTTGAATGTCTGGAAAATAGTGTTAATTAAATTATCATGCTGTGAAGTGAGACCTATTGTTGGATCCTATCAGTATTTTAACTAGTTAGATTTTTTTGGGGTTGGAATGATACCTTCAACATAAAATTTTATGTATGTGTGTGTGTGAAAGGTATCGTAAAGTAGAGTGCGTCACTAGTCTAAAAACGCCCCTTGAGTGTACGCCGGCCTATCGGGGGAGATAACTACACGTGGAAGACGAGACCCGGGAGACTCAAACTCAGTGTTTCAGACATCGCATCGGTGTAAAATGGCTGGTGAGTGGAATAGTGTTAAATACGTTATTTAAATATCTCAAAATCTAACGCTTATTCGTTCCGCAGGTTGGGAGCAAATGCGAAGCGCGGAGTCTTTAAATCACCTCTGTATGTAAGTTTACATACTATATACTGAATATTGTGAAGATTATACCTGATCAATTATTCCTTTTTTGACATAGTAAATGGTGAAATTAGACGGGACGTTGATGAAGAAGAAGAAGAAGGTGAAATATTTAATATATTTATTCGTTTTTATCCTGTTTAACCTATCAACTCATTCCTACTATTTTTCACAGCTTTTTTCAATAATGTCTTCATTTACGAGGCTGACGGCGAACGCCAACAAGATGTAGCAAATTTGGGTAATCACCGAATCTGTACGGTTATAATGAGAAAAATGTTTTTTTATATATTTCTTTTTTAAACTTTTTTTTTTCACCAGATGACGGTCATAATCAACAAAACTTTTCTGACAGTGAGTAAAACTTTCAGAAAATTAAAATTAAAAAAAGGATTTTACAATAACGTAATTTTTACTTTTCTTAGAATTGTTGAGTTTCATTACGCCACAACCTTTTAATTCAAGCCAGCAACCTCCTGGACCTACACATGGTGGTAAGTTTTAATATGTTTTTCTCTATATACAAAGTTATTTAAGTATATTCATAATGATGTAAAATAATAAAAACCTCATTCCTGATCTTACAGATGTGTTACCCACGCCGGTTATACAAGTGATTGAACCATGGGAGGCTGCTGAACAACATGATTGTGAGTAATCTATTTTAAAATATATTCTCATTTTAGTTATACATGTTCTAAAGCTGTTTTTTAATTTTATTTTATTTTACAGACGCGGACGATGTTGAATGGACGGATGAATTCATCGCTAACTGGGACGCTGCAAGTTTCATGAGCGCGGAGAGTACAACGGGGCCGGACCGAGAAGTTAATATCAATCTTGAAACCGTCTTCTCCCAACGATTGGACGCAATTGACAAGGGCCTCTCTAGAGTACGTCAAAGATCAAACGCTGTGTGCAGAGCGGTGGAATGTTTGACTGAACATCTCGACGAGGTCCGTACGGAATTAAATGGAAACGTGACAATAATCGGGAGCATCTTGTCAGCCATCGAATTTGTCAGCGTGGGTATTGATAACCTGAACTCGAACATCGGGAAATTGTCCGATATCTGCGCAGTATTAGAAGAGCGTTCAAGAGAAAGTCTTCGCGAACGCCGGCTGATGGTGAGTCTTTTAGCGTCATTATCAGCTTCAGTGCAGAGCGGTACGCGTGATTTACCAAGAATGTGAAAGCAAAGTTGGCTGTATGTGTTATTTAGATTTTTTTCGATCAAATTGTGACCAAAAAAAAAATGGCTGTAAACGAGAATCTAGATATTGCACGTCAGCTTGAACGATTGATTGAAGACAATCCTGTAAACATATGTGAAATTTTGGAACAAATACATGTCAATCACACTAATTCCATGCCATCAGTGTCATCTTTACCTCAGTTTATTCCTGATTTTGGGATTGGGTTAAATAATGTGGAGTGTTTAGAACGGTTGTTAGCAGACTTTGGATGTGATAGAGAAATCTTTACACAACCCAGCCAGAATGTGTTATCACCAAATTCTGATACCCCTGAAATGGTGGTTGATATACCTCAGGCTGCACGTTTTGTAAAAGGTCATGCATTGGACGAGATTGATAAACTCACGGCTTCAATACTTTGTGATGGAGCAAGGGATCAAGTAACACCCGGTCTAAACGCTCCAACACCCTCATCATCTACTGGTCAAAATGTGCTTCACAGTCTAAACGATTCAACACCTCTATCTGGTCGTCAAAATGGGTATGGAGGGTCAGAGTTAAGCGTAAATAATCAACAACATAGTTTAGATGAGATCGATGCCCTACTGACTATACTTCTAAACCATGATGGTTTTACAGATCCCTCTACCGACTATGCTGTTCAAAATGAGTACGATGCGGTGGAATTTGAAAATGAAACTTTATTTACAAATTCCCCTTTCTCTGAAAATAATGATACGGTGAATAATATGGTTCAAAGAATTCAAAACACACTCTCATCTGATTTAGAATCTGATGATGAGAATGTGATTATAAATCCGATCGAAGGAATTCAGAGGTTAATTGACTCTCTGGATAATGAACATCACCCAGAAAATAATCGGTGACCACCTCCCAATGATGCGGTTCAAAATGGAATGGGTGAAAATCAATATCAAATTCGACAACTACCGCGATTTAATGGTGTTGAGCTACGGAGATCGTTCAATTTACGAGATGTAAGATCGCAAGATTTTGCCGATTATCACAACCGAGTACATAACATTATGAATGAGGTGATTAATGATGCAAGAGAGGTCGGAGGTGACGGGTGTGTAATTAGCGTTGGTCTTAGAAGCGCTGGTCTTTCATCCGACATCAATGTCGTTCTAACAGAGAGAGACCAGTATGACATCAACCGATTCACAGATCAGATCTCAAACGCTTTACAGAGCAATGAAGATCTTGCAGCGGACTCTACATTCGATATCATAGTGAATGTGGCAAGGAGACGGGCGGGTGGAGGGAATCGACGTCGTAAATGTACAGATGTGGCTCTTGATCTACTGATCAAAAAAAAAAATTGTGTCTATTTTCACCTACCAACATCTCAAATCAGCTCTGCTTCTCCATATGTCTGGCAAGATTTATCCAGCCTGACATTCCCGAGCATCAGCTAGAAGCTGAAGCGGTCTCGATCCAAGCTAATGCAGGCTTCGGACCGCATGATAAGATTGGTCTCAGTGATATTGTGAAGTTTGAACATCTACTCGGTATAAAAATTGTTGTAATGTTCAGATCCAAACCAGGAGCGTTAGAATGTTATCAGAATAACTCAGAACCCCATCCAAAGACTGTCATTCTATACTTGCAAAACGAACATTACCACACCATATTGAATCTAAAAGCATTTATCGGTACAGATTATGTGTGTCAATTTTGCTACAAAGGTCACAACAACGCAAAGAAACATAGCTGTAAATATGTCTGCGATGTATGTCACCATGCAGATTGTTATAAACGCAGGAAAAAGACAGTCCGCTGTAGAGATTGTGGGAGATTTTGCAAATCTCACTTCTGCCATCAAATGCATAAAACCATTCCCGAGGGTGAGGAGCGATCACACTGCGATGTTACAAAATACTGTAAAAAATGTAACAGACGTTATACAACTGAACCAGATCAAAAGGCGCACGAATGCCAACCTTCTAATTGCGAGTTTTGCAGAGAGGCCATTTTTGATGAAGGAATCCATCAATGCTTCATTCAACCCACCAGATTGAAACCGACCAGCAAAAAATATATTTTCTATGATTTTGAAACTATGCAGCTTGAAGGTAAACATGTGGCTAATTTCGTCTGTGCCATCACGTTTGACGGTGAACGTTTCACAGCTAAAGGTCCTGATTGTATAGCGCTCATGATGAATCATTTCAGAAAACCGAAATACAATGAGTACTGTTTCATAGCTCATTATGCTTCTCGATTTGATTCGTTCTTAATCCTCGAGTATTTCTGTAACGCCGGGATTTTGCTGGATATCATAATGCAGGGGTGTAAATTAATCTTCATGCGTGACAAGGGGTTCAAACAACGTTACATCGACAGCTATGCATTCATGTCCATGGCTTTGTCAAAAACGCCTGAAGCCTTAGGTTTGACTTGTCAGGGTAAGGGTTATTTTCCGCACGGATTCAACACGGTTGAGAATCAAACTTATGTCGGTCCCTATCCTGATAAGACATTTTATGGTTATGACAACATGACTTTGAAAGATCAGAAGGCGTTCAATGTTTGGTACCAGACTGTGAAGGGTAAGGAGTTTGACTTTGCAAAGGAGCTCGCAGAATACGGTATAAACGATGTGGTTCTCCTAAGAGAGGCGTGTATGAAATTCAGATCTGAATTCATTACGCACACTGAGATCGACCCCTTCACTTACACAACGCTCCCTAGCTGCTGCATGGGTATATTCAAAACACATTTTCTGAAAAGAAACACGGTGGCCCTGACTCATGATAAAGCATACCTCACCACCACGAAGGCTTTTTCTTCAGGGTCCATAGAATGGCTCGAGTTTTTGAAATCGACTAGAAAAATCAATATTCAACATGCTCTAAATCAGGGTGAAGTTTCAATCGGTAGATACTTTTTAGACGGCTATTATGAAGAGGGTGGAGTCAAACACGCTCTCGAGTATAATGGATGTATTCATCACGGTCATTCCTGCCGTTTTGAACCCCACAGAACACATCCGTTATCAGGCATACCTTTCAGCGTTCTTAGGAATAAATTTAATGACAAGGTTGAAATTCTCAAAAATTCTTATGGTCTGGAAGTAGAGGTGATTTGGGAATGTGAATGGGATGAAATGAAGAAGACAGACCCTGCTGTGATTGAATTCATGACCACTTATAAAAAGGTAGAGAGGCTTAAACCTAGAGATGCTTTATTTGGTGGTCGGACAAATGCTTATAAACTTTATCACAAGACCGAAGAAGATGAGAAAACTTTCTATCAAGACGTCATTTCTTTATACCCTTACACTATGGACAAGTATGATTTTCCAATTTCACACCCCACTATTATTACAGAGAATTTTGAGCCTGTAGAGTCATACTTTGGACTTGTTAAAGCCACTGTATATCCACCACGCAGTCTGCTACAACCGGTCCTCCCGTACAGGAGCGGGGGGAAGCTAATGTTCCCACTATGCCGTACATGCGCTGAGAGTGAGAATCAGATTACATCCTGCAGCCACACAGATGAGGAACGTGCGCTATCCGGATGTTGGGTGTCTGTTGAATTGGTGAAAGCGATCGAAAAAGGTTATCGAATAGCTAAACTCGATGAAGTGTGGCATTTCCCTGATAGATCGGATAATCTTTTTTCAGGCTACGTTAAAAAGTTTCTCCGGTTGAAACAGCAAGCATCAGGTTATCCTCCCGGTGTAAAAACAGATGTTGAGAAAAAAGCCTACATCAACAGGTATTATGAAAAAGAGGGTGTGCGTCTCGATCCGAACCATATCAAGCATAACGCCGCTCAGCGATCTATAGCGAAACGCTGTTTGAACAGTTTGTGGGGTAGGCTAGGTTTACGACTACATCAGACGCAGAGCATTTTGATAAGCGATCCTGCTGAATTTGCCAAAATTGTATTTGGCGATCCTGAAACGGTAAAATTTTTTATATTTGTTTCAGATGATGTAGCACTCGTACAGTACTGCGGTCGCGACGAGGACCCCTCTTATGCTAAAGATGTGAACGTATTCATCGCCGCATTTACAACCGCCCGTGCGCGTTTGGTGTTGTATGAATTGATGGATAGACTCGGTGAACGATTATTGTACTCTGACACTGATAGTGTGATATTCACGGCCAGGGAGGGTGATTGGATCCCACCAGTTGGTGAATATTTAGGCGAGCTGACGGATGAATTAGGTGACGGTGATTTCATCACCGAATTTGCGGCGGCCGGACCGAAGTCATATGGATACCGTACATTTCAGGGTAAATCATGTATGAAGGTCAAAGGTATAACCCTGAATGCTGAAAATTCAAAGAATATCAGATTAGACAGTCTGATCGGATTGGTTGAAAATTATGTCAGATCAGGGGCTGATGCTGAGAGATACCTTTCAACAAAGTCTGACAGTATTGTGAGGGATAAAAGACGATTCACTCTGCACAACAAAACAGTTGTCAAACGGTTTCAAATTGTATACACTAAACGTCGGCTCTTGCAGAATTTCACCACGCTGCCTTACGGGTTCTAGTCTATCATGCAGGGACGGATTAGAGATGTTGGTGGGTTTGATTTCAGACTTCAACACCCGTTTTCATGCGTTATTAGTGGTCCTAGTAACTCAGGAAAGTCATACTTTATAAAAAAAACTTTTGGAGAATGATGTGTATATAATCTCAAAAAAATTTGAAAACATAGTTTTTTTGTATGATTGTTGGCAACCGTTGTATGCAGAGCTGTCTAAGGTGTGTAAAATTACATTTGTTGAAGGGATACCAAATAATTTGAATGATGATAATTTATTACCCTGCAGTAAAACAAACCTTTTAATAATTGATGATATGATGCAAGCTGCCAGTGGTAATTTGGAGGTGGAAAGGTGTTTCACACAATATGTTCACCATAGAAACCTATCGGTCATTTATGTCGTGCAGAATCTTTTTGTTCAAGGAAAATCTAGCCGTACGATAAGTTTAAACACAAACTACTTGATTCTTTTCAAAAACCCTCGAGATGCAAATCAAGTTGCTGTTTTGGGGCGTCAAATGTATCCGGGGAATGCTAAATACTTTATCGAATCTTATCAAGATGCGACGAGTCAGCCTTATGGATATCTCTTAGTAGACTATAAAGCAAAAACACCGGAGGAATTAAGACTCAGAAGTAGGTTATTTTCAGACAGAGCGGTTGTCTATCTCCAGAAGAAGAAAAGACCCGCTTAAAATGTCGGGACGATTGTGTAATCACCTCCCTCTTTTGAAGATTCTTCATAAAGCGCGACCTAAAGAACGCCGTCTTATTCTCCAGTCAGCCTCCGACGAGCTCATCTTAACCCTCTGTGAAGTAGCTCTTAATATTTTGTACGGTACAATTCCGATCAAGAAGGGTCAGTTGGGTAAACTTAAAAGAAGAAAGGCTGAAATAAAATTTTTTGCCAGCAAAAAAGTCGGTGTCAAAGCAAAGAAGCGTTTTATTAACCAGACGGGTGGTTTTCTACTTCCTCTTTTAAGCGTCGCCATCCCTTTTATAAGTAGCCTGATATCCTCCAGGAGGGAGTGAGGATGGAGTATACCGAGAAAATGTTTTTAATACCCCAGCATCAGCTACAGACGTTGACGGCGTCATCTATTCCTCGTGAGAACATTCAAAATGTTGTAGAATCTGATCTTGATACCTCAATACGGAATATTTTGCACAGGGAGAAGATGGATGATTATCAAAAGGCTAAGCTTTATGCTAGCGTTCTCAACAGGTTTCTAACAATTGTGAAAAAAGGTGATCAAGAGAGTAACATGTCGACGCTTTCTTTACAACCGCAACAGAATCAGCTCCAGGATCAAACTATTCCTGATTCTATAGAAAATGGTAGCGAGACTGTGGAGACTGAGGTGTTGAAAAATGTGCCTGTGAGAAATGTTAAAAACACTAAATACATTTTGGAGAAAATGTTGAAAGCAAAAGACGTGTCAGCATGGAATGAGTCTGGCGAGTTTGTGTTTAAGGGGTGAGTCATCCGCGGTTCCCACATGGTAGATTTATTTAAGAATTTAATGAGCACTCATAATGTGTCAGATGTCAGACGCCCTATAGGTTGGCAGGAGTTTTTACAGGTGTTTGAAGAAATTAACATTCCGGCTTCAACGGTACCTAGTCATAACATCAGGAAAGTCATTCATGCTGCAAGAAGTAAGAAACGAGTCACGAGTTTTGATGATGATGATGGTGGTGGTGTTGATGATGATGATGATTCACATGTGATATTGAAAAAAGTAGACAAAAAAAAACAAAAAATGGGTAAAAAATCAAAAAAGATTGGTCATGACGGGTGGTTAAATTTTTAATGTTTTTGTTTTCGATAATCCTGTGAAATGTGAATGTTTTTGATGATTCTATGAAATTGTATTAAAATGATTTGTATTACTGTGAAATTGTATTAAAATGATTTGTATTTACTTTTTTACCTTTTATAAAAATGTAATAAAAGACATGAAAATATACTTCGTTTTCAGAATCTTTATTTAATACATGATTAAGGAATACAGCATGATTGTACACGGAAAAATTTTTTTTCTCTACATAAAGGTTTAAACTTTTTTACAAACAATGAAACCATGGCATCATTTTTAATACAGTCATGAGAATACAACTTCATTACATCATTATAATCATAACCTAAGACAAGATGATACAGAAAAAATATACAATGCTGACCGCATGTATCAGTCGTGAAATCTTGAATACGCTTCTTTGAGTACATCACAGTAGACGTATTGTTAATTATAAAGTTATTTATAGATGGTGGAAATCGTTGACTGTCTGGTGGGTTACCGAAACTGTCAAAAAAACAACAAACTCCATTCTGGGTAAAATATGCTGCTAGCCAATGTTCCCCAGATAGTGTCGACGGGTGGGTGTTGATTATCACACTCATTGGTAGCGTTGTCACAGGGTTTTTAGGAAGCTGGTCACATGGTAGTACACCGAGAAAATATTCCTTACCGCACATAATCCTATCCATGATATTGGTCAGTTGAATAGTATTCATATTCAATAGTAATCAGCCAATACCTGTCTACGATTAGAGATTTCTATAATACTGTCAAACACAGCATAAACAATCAGATTAACCGTATTCGGTAGTGGCTCTCTGAAACGAGCTTCCAGTCTAATATTCCCTGATTTTATGAGTGATACGTGTTGCCCACAGTCTTCATCAGGAGTTAGATTGAACGCATACAGCGTGTAACCGTTTAGGAAGTCATCCCTGTCGATGGAGAGTGGTTGATTTCTCAGGTGCCTGCCAGTTGCAGTAGCCAGCTGGTAAAACTCCCTCACGGCTGATCCTGTCTGGAAATTCGGTTGTAGCGGTTTTGCTGGGAATTGCTGACCTTCTGAAGAGATGGTGAGATACTCCAAGTCACAATGTTTGAAGTTGAATGGGTTTTTATCATATGACCCTGTGAATGCGTCGTTATCAATAAAACCCAATACTAGCGACTTCGGGAGGATCCCTAGAAATATATTCTCCTGACTTAGGACCCGAGAACCAGCAGGTATGGAGAAATTTTTTACACACACTCTATCTATCGGGTACTTTGCAGTTGCAGAGAGAAGGGCCTGAGCGTGACCCAGCCTGACGGTGGGGGCGACCGACACCTTTTTGATGAACAAAGATGCTGACACAATGTGAAGCTTGTAAGGAATGTCATCACTCCTCATCAGACAGAACTCATCTTTTCCTCTGATCATTCGTATCTTAATATCAACACCATTTAGTATCAACTTCTCCTGAAAAAACATGTCCGCATGAATAGGTGCAAGTAGTTCTACAACTTTACTATTGCTCGTATATCCAGCTCTCTTTGTCAGACCGGTATTACGTCCTGCAGGATCGTTCACATCCATTTGACCGGAAGTATCTTTGTAAAATAACGCTGTTGAGAAAAGAGATTCCAGAGCATCTCTGCTGTAGTTCATGAGAGTCTCGATGATGGCTCTATAAGGGTATGTATTCGAACTCTGTGATATTAGTCTGTCACCGAGGCTGATATCGACTTGTGAGAAAATAGTAGCCCCGGGATAATTGATTAATCCAACTTTTGTAGGTTCTGTGATATCGGTACCATTTGGTTTTGTGATTTTAACACGTAGATATACCAACGTGTTGTTTAAATCCACATAATCTTCGCCATTACCGGCTATGAAAAATTCCAGAGGTGCTGTATCTGTTATGGCAGAAAGAGGGGGGTACTTCCAAATATGTGCTTTTATCAATGACCGTTTGAGTCATTGGCACGGTGAATACGTCTAATTCTGACTTTACACACTCTCCCGACATACGATGAAGTAGCGCCATGTTAAAAGATTGTATTTAGACCCTTCTTCAGTCCTATGTGGCGACTCACACTCTTCTTTCGCCTTCTGGTCACGACTGATTTCTTCTTACCACCCCGCTTCTTTTTCTTTGATGGTGGACCACGCCTCCGTACACCGGGGGGTTTAGCAGATCTCTTACGAGACATGACCATCAGACCTGACCCTGCCTGATGCCCCCCATCATCAGTATGTGGTCTTGTTAGAACATTTGTAACGACATCGGTGACAATATTTTTTGCAGCTGACTTCAGATGCGGTTTAGCAATGTTGAATCCTCTTTTAATATCGGCATGGCTATTCTGAATAAGTTTTTAAATAAACCACCGAGACCATTTCCATAAAGAACCGGTACTCCTCGAAACCCAGATAAACCTCCTCCGGCTTGATTTCTGTAGTAATCTATATATTCCCCAGCATTCGTGTGTTGATGAGGCGTATAGTAGGCCATTTCTTATAATTATTTAGCCCGTCTAAAGTGTAGTTTCACAATCACTTTTCCGTAAGAAAAGGCTATTTCGCTGTTTTGATCGTCCTTTAATTCAATTTCGATATCGCTTATAAGTGATTTGTTGATCGGTGCGTAATGTGGCTTGTCATAACCAATACTAACGTTCTCAGTGTTTACCCCCGTTATATGTACACATCTCAGAAGGGGTACGAACGAATCACCAACGGCTTGATGGTCTATAATGTCTGTATAAACAAACATTGTGTAAAATCCATAGTTAATATCGACTTGATGTTTGGCATACGTAACGATCTCCTTGGTGAGGTCTGTAGGATCATAATTACTGTCACCCAATTCGCTCATATGGTCCGTGCCTAAAATAATAGCCAACTTTCCATAGAATGTGAGGCCGACACTCCCCGTTGATCGTAAATACACCTTATTTTTCACACGGTCAAAAAACATAACGCCATAAGGTATGATGGTTTCATTTATTCTCTTGATTAATATCGGAATGTCGTTGTAGTATCCAACAGCAATTGACTTCATCACAAAAGGTCCAGCAGAATTCTTCTGTGCTGGATCGGTTTTATTCTGCTTTTTAGGACCGAGTGTTATTTTGAACGTTGTATCCTTCTTGTGGAGCGTATACCAGCTTCGAGGGTATTCAATTTCAGATAATCCAACTTCTTAACCTCCTTTTAAGTGAATGGGTATGGCTAGTCTAGTTCTGTAACATCCTATCCTATTTTCAGGATACGTAGAGAAGGATGCGTTGCATGGGAGTGTGACGTAGAAACCGTCCTTATCCATGATTATACAGAAAAAAGTTTCAGACCGTATCAAATAATGTTTTTTTGTCAATGTAACTGTTAAATTTAGACGGCCATCCTAACCATTTTACTAAAACAAGTGTTGAGCGACCTTGTTTTTTCTCTCCTAAGATTTTCTCAACCTTAAAAGCTTTGTTTTTACTCACACTAATTTTTTGTATCTCTTGTTCATAAAACACTCCTTCAATAGCCTCATCGTCATAATCCCTCAATTTGTAGACGACTGGTTGTCTCGGTATGCAAGCTGAAATGGTGAAAAATTCTTCGGTGTAGTTCTGTTTATAACCTTTCGCAAATGGACCTCTCACTTTTGAAATTCTGACAACGTCACCCACTTTATATTTAAATTTAGCTTTCTCCTTCTTTATAGACCCATACAGGTTTTGAAACACAACATCTTCGTTATCTTTACACACATCCACAGGCCTCATTTTAATACTCTTGTGGAAGCTGGTGTTGTAACCTAACATTAAGTCTGGTAAAACTTCAATGTATCGTCTTGAATTTGTAGCGGTTAAAAATCTCCACATTCTACTCTTCAACGTTCTATTAAAACGCTCCACGACACTTGCTTTCAAGTCTGAAGCTGTCGCAAAATGAATAATGTCATGTTTTTTCACTAAATCTTGAAATTTTTTATTGAAAAACTCTGTACCGTTATCTGTCTGTAGTTTTTGAGGAATACGATCCTCCGCAAGAATTGATGCAAAAGCATCGGTAACGTCTTTACCGGTCTTATTTTTTAACACACGAGCCCATGCATATTTGCTAAACACATCTATGCATGTTAGTATGTACTTATTACCATCATTCTCCTTTGAGTATTCAGTCATATCGGCCAGATCAGCTTGAAACTGAGCATCAATCCCATATACCATCACCTTATTTCGTTTATAAGTTTTAGGAGCTGTCCTATGTAGTGTGTAAGCATCCTCCCCTGCTAGCCACTCTGAAACTTCATCATCGGTCAGACGAATCCCGCTTTCTTTGTAGACTGCATCTTTTAACCTTTTTTTACCTCCTAATGATCCAGGGTTCGACGGTGTGTAGTAGATCTCTCTCATAACCTCGCTCATGTTGATGAGTCAGGAATATTGAAAAAATGACGCTTTCAAGTTTAACTACACAACATTTTATTGGGATTTAGACATCACATCACCCAAAAAAAGTAAACTTTAATTACAGAGTATCCAGATAGTGTAGAAAATTAATACATGAGGTTATGTTTTTATCAACCATGAAATTTATAGATGAATCAAGAATGCTACTCATACTACCCCTGTCATTTACCAAAGCTGAACAAACAGCAACCACATAGACCATTATAGTGAGGATGTCAGCAGGGCGAAATTCTTCAGAGTTTCTATAGGTTTCTTCTAAAACCATTTTCATGCCAGAGGTTTTACTCTCATCAGATTCGAGAATTACATTAACCATCATATCCCACGAACTTGACAGTAGCCGAACCTCTTTAACCAAATTCGAAAAATTTGTCACACGTCTTGGTTGAATTTTCATTACACCATCATCAAAGATAACTTGGTATATCAGTCGTTTCAATTGGCTTTTGTAATAAGACTTAAACAGGTAATCACAAATATTATTCACGCAGCAGATGTTCCCCATTCCGGATCAATCTGAGCTTTTACTCTTCTCCCAAGAATCGACAGCGTCGTAGACGATTTTTTCAAGCTTTTTGTCCAGGAGGTTCTTTCTGATCTCATCCAACTTTTCACCAATGTGTGGCTCGTCTTTCAACTCCAGCAAAATAGCTCCGGCAGTCCCGTGAATCCTCTGAGGGTGCGTCTTTAAACCAAACTCACCCAGGGCATGCGCGATGATGGACTGGAGTTCGGGTTTAAATAGTTTCTGACACAGTTCGTCAAAGTGTGAACTGAAGAAGTATAAAGGAGGATCGAAAACGTAGGTGTGTTGCATTTGACTGGGATGTTGAATCTCACATCCGTTACAGAGAGCCTTCTGCTTTATTTCGATGACCGTCTGTAGCAGAACGATTGTCACACCTTTCACGATTTTGAAGCCGACATCATTGAAGCAACCATCGGTTGTGTCAAAAGCAGTGCCGTATGCAGGTTTCCACAACTCCATCAGATAAGTCAGGTTTCGATACCCCAGCTCTTTGCAGAATTTGTCCAACCATGTGGTGGTAGTGGCAGCGGTAGTAGTAGTAGCAGCAGTAGTTTTATCAACTTCTGCCCTCATAATATAATCCACAGCATTTTCATCAGCATTAATATCAAAAAGAGTGCTGAGTGCACGTCTTGCCTTGGGTGATCTCCTCTCAGCCATTTTTACCGAAAGTGTCTTCAGGACAGTCCAGCCGGTGTTTAATAGTTGTATTGAATGGGTGGAGCTGGCCAGGGATCCACACCCACTTTTCCGGAATCTTTCAGGGTGAAAGAGTTTGGTTTTCACTTTGCTGTAACCATCATACATGTCACACCAGCCAAACAGTTTATCGATGGATGAAAAAACAGAATCAACCAGATGTAGATCAAACCATTTGACCACAAACTGCATCTCATAGAGCTCATGATGATCACCTCTCTTCGTGACACAATAGTCATCACACATCTTTGTCTTATCCTTGCAGAAAAATATGTAGATACACTCATCAGGATTCTTCTTTGAATGATCAGTCACCACACGATATCTACTGTTAGGAATCACACCGTTCCAGTCTCCAACAAATAACGGATTCTCCCCGAGCCCATGTAAATCACCCCAAACAGTCGAATAAAATAACTTCCAGTCTTTTGCATGGAGGATGAGGCAGGGGCTCTCAGGTGAAAAGACATCTTTAACACCAATCGTGTAGAGAGTCACCACTCGACCCGTCTTGTTAAACAGAAATCCTAAAACACGACATTTAATATTTTACACTTTTGAAAACAAAAGTTAAAACGTGTGAGCTACTTAGTTGCAGTCCAGCTTAAATTCTTGTAAAATACATTGTGAAGCATCTTAAATGTTCATCTTGTCCTTGGGACACTTATTTTATATAGTAAAAATAATGGCTTTAGATGCATTGTATCTAATAATCAAATTTAAATTATTATAATAAACTTTAAATACATCTCAACTTATTTTTGCAGTCCACCTTAAATTCTCATGAACTATTTTGTGACGCATATTAAACATTCAACTTGTTCTTGGGATTTTAGATTATGGATTTAAAGAGAATCACGGTTTTAAACGGTTTTCACATGCATATAAATGAATCTTTTATTCCAACTTAAATAATCATCATAAACAAAACATGTGTGAAATCCACCTAAAATACACTGCGACGTATATTAATACTTGTAATAAACATTTTATTTAATCTTAAATGTTGCCATATCTGATAAAAATATGAATTGTACACCATAATACATATGATGTTCCACCTTAATAGCCCTCATATTTCTCATAAACCATAAAATTCACCTCAAATAGTGCAAAAGCTTATAATACTTTTAATTGCTTATTTAATTACTAATAATTGCTTATTATACAAACTGAAAAACATTTTAGAACTGTTAATATTACAAATCGATACCTTCTTGGTCCAGTCAATGATCTGCAGCTCGGTGAAGCTCTTGAACTCCTGGACGAAGAACCTCTTGAGGAGGCGGCTGATGAGAAGCATGGTGACCCTTGACACGGGCAGAAATGCCACGTTTGCGAGCACGTCCGCCAGTCGCCCAGACCCCTCCAGCACCACACACGGCGTGCAGTTCAGCATCGAATTATAGATCGTCTGTCAGCAAACAGTCAGTGCATGAAACAGATTTCTACTGCTATTTCACTTCTCTTTCCACAACACCAGCTCTGTGGTGGTTTCAATCTATGAACATTTGATTGGTGGTGTTAAGCTATGAGTTCTTTTAAATGCACCGTTTCACTGTCACTGAAGAAATAAAAAATCAAAAACCTTTTTACTCGTGTTTGTTCATGCACTCTGGCAGAAATCAATAGATGGTTCAGGGAACAGCTGAGGATAGCAGAGTTACTCGAACTCAGATTAGTGAACCTAGAGGTTCTTTAAGATAAGATGAATAATTTGCGGTAAAACAGATTTAGACTTCCTGTTTTAGTTCAGACAGGTGATTCAAATGTCTCTACACACCTATCAGAGTTGATCAAATATTTTGGAGGAAAGTGTCTGCAGGATGTTTTTCACAGCTTCACACCTCTCATGTTTAATGTTGATGCAGTGACATTTCTTGCCCTTGGATGGCGCTCAGGGGTAATTGTTCATGAAAAGAATGAATCTTCAAAATGACTCGTCAGAAATAACTCTTCGAAGACAAAATCTTTTTCTTTGTCGCGTATAGATTACACTCTTAATAATTAGAAGACACAAGTTAGAGTTTATTTACCCAGATTCTTGTTTTTAGCTTGATTCTCAGTTCAAAAGTTGATTAGATTATTTTCTATATGAACAATATGAATCATTCAAATGAATCATTCTTTTAAACTAACAAGAGTCAAAAGAACAATTCACCAAAATGAACAAAACTTCCAATCACTGCTCGGTGCTCAGGGAAGAACATCTTTGTGGGTTTAAAGGAACAACTCTTAACACCAACAATAAAAGTTTCTAAATGTTCATGTTCTCTTCTTTCGCAATTTCTTCTCTATCAAGCTGTTCTTTCTTGCTGTTTCCTGTTGTGAGGTTAATCGCAAGTATGTGTAACAAGAACCGTATGGCAGTCATCTCCCACTCACATCATCTGATATGGCAGGGCCAAACTTTTTTTTTGTTCGCACCAATCAATGTGTCATTGGCACTCATTATTTCTAATAATAATAATAATAATAATAATAATAATGCCTTCAATGTATATAGCGCTTTTCTAGACACTCAAAAACGCTTTATAATTATCAGAGCATTATTCATTCACTCCACATTCACACCCTGGGGCAGACTGACAGGACGTGGCTGCCATTCTGCGCCTACGGCCTCCTGCCCACCACTAAACACCCCCCACCGGTCACAAACATCCATACTGGGCAATGTGGGTTAAGTGGCTTGCCCAGGGCCACAATGGCAGAATGGCCCTAGCGAGATCGAACCACCAACCTTTCTGTTACCCAACGACCAACTCCATCACTGCGCCATCTTTCCGGCCCTGATCCGCCCCTGATCTCTGATCTCGCACTAAAAATCTAATCAAAAATTTGGAAAGATGTGTGGTGATCTTAACTCATCCTTGAATGTTTGTAATTAGCATTTATTTCCATGATCGATTTGATCAATATTTCTAGACTAACTGGAAAAAATTGCAACAAGTTTACAACTGAATGAAAACAAAACCAATTTATTTTTACTTTACAGAATGAAACAATCCCCATTAACATTCCCATAATCTAAACTCAAAAAGACTATTTTAAAAAGTAAGAAAAAAAAAACTTGTAACACATCTGAAATTACCCAAACAATTCAGTTTCAAAGTTAACCAATTAGCTGTTATGAGAAAGCAAACCCTTTGCATATATAAACCATGATTAAAGAATTAAGATTAAAGAAGTACTTTTTACTTATTTGGTGTTAAAACCTGTTGATTCAAAGACCCTAAAATAAAATAGCTGTGAGAAAATACGTAGGAATGGAAATATTTTGTCATTTGTAGTATTCTCTTGTAAAATATTTTCATAAACATGGTCAAGCTAAGACAAGCACTTCTTATTACATACACAAGGCTTCAAATAATTTTTATTCTTACCATTTATCCCTGTAGAATAGAGCAACAACAGAGAAAAAAAAAAGTTATCTTGCTAGAAATGGTGCATATTTATTTAATGTTTGTCTGAACTTGTCCATGTTTGGAAAAACTTAAAATATTTGAAAAATAGTGTCCCTCTTTCTGATTTTTTGTCTCTTTCTGGTACTTATGAGCATAAATAGAAGCAACACATAACAAATAAACCCTCACGTTTAGAGTTCCTGGGCCGTCGTCTAGGACCACGCACACCACCGGGATCGTCACAGCACTCTCTGATGGATCAACACACAGGACGTCATATGCCCGGAAACGAGACGACAAATCAACTGAGAAGAAAGCCTCACCTCTGCTTCCCAGAGACAGCTGAGAGATGAGCTTCTCCAGACGGGCTCGCAGCTCAATCTCTACGCCGTACCGCCCATGAGTGCCATCATCCATCAGCAGGAAGTGAGTGTGATTGACATCGAGACAGGAGAGCCGACCCTGCCCCTGTTCGTCCAGAGAGTAATACGCAGGGAAACGACCCTGAAACCACACCCTCTCATTTACTGCATGCTTCCGAATATATGTGCTGGGTCATAGAGAACAGTAAGCTTTAGATTTAAGAAGATGATTAGTTTCATCAGTTTAGAGAATCAAAGAAATTTTACTTTCAAATAAAAGTCAGAAAAAATTACAAAACACATCAAATTTATGTTAATAAGACATCAATTCCATTACTTGATATAATTATTTACGTCTTGATATGGTGCCAACTATTGGCCAAGAGGTGTCTTATTGGGTGTATTTATTGCATGCTATTTCAAACCTTTTTTTGATAACTGTTTATAGAAATCAGTGAAACTATCTTTACTGGTTTTGTGCCGATCTGGCAAAAAACCTAGGACCTATGCTTTTGCAAATAATTCAAATAAATAAATTATTTGACTTAGAGCTTTGGTTCATGAGGCGACTTCTATCCGATGAAAAACATATTCTGTGGGTGCTTGAAAAAACACATGCACTTACTGAGCTGTAGTGCCCACAAAAGGCCAAACTGCACAGTTTCCTGCTTACCTTAGAACAACCTAATTCATCATAGTCTTAAGTTTGGTAAATATATCTCAATCCGTTTGTGACTTAGAGCAATGCTAGTGAATGTGGCCCCTCCTTTTCACCTGTTTGCTCCTTTTAGACAGCGAGTAAAAATGTCAAATTTTTTGTATTAATTATGTGCAAAAAATATTTTTTTTGGTATTATAGCAGCATCTATTGGCCGATTGGTCTGATTTTGCAGAACCTCTCCCAAATTGATCATCTGTCCAAATTTCAAGTCTCTTACAGTTTAGTCAGTTTTACTTTTAGAATAATACTTTATTTTTAGAATAATAACAAACATAAAAACATAACAATTACAATAGAGTTTCAGAGCTACGTGCTTGAACCCCTCCATTTGACTCCACTGGAGTCATTTCCAGCTGCTGCTGCTTTGTTCACATACTGCACTTTAGCCAGGCAGACTTCCATTACTTTAAAAGAGTTCCAGCACTGGTGAGAGTGCAAGAGTCGTTTACGAGTCTCACCTCGGAGTGGATGACCGTGTCTCTGTTGTGAATGGCTCCCCAGGGCGCCACACCGATGACGACGATCTGGCCCTCCACAGAGCCACTGCTGAGGGTATAATCCCTCACAGCCATCCCCACATGCTTCATCACTACCGCATGCGTTCCTCCCGTCAGGATCCACGCTCCTGCACAGGACACTGCATTGGTAAACTGCTGCAAGACTTGGTTTTAATATAAGGCCTCATGGGCAGGTTTAAGACTCCTTCAAACTCTGCCCGAACCAAATCGATGCAGTTATGCTTTATACACAGAAACAAATCAGTAGCATTTCCAAAAAAAATCACTTCGGCCACATCACATCAACACGGTTACAGTGAAAACACTGCTCAAGATACGTGTGGACGCATAGCGCAACCTCATTAAATGTAGACAATGTAGACAAGTCCTCAGAGCTTGTAGAGAAAATTGTAATTACATAAATACCAAAGCATTTTGAGTCCTGAAACTTTCTTCAGCACTTTATGTAAATATATCAGGACACTTTTGGTTCCTTGGTTCACTTGAAATATCCACCCTTAAGTGAAATCAAGGTTAAATCTCTAGAGCAGAGATCACCAAATTCTAGAGGCTGCACATTTTTGCTTCTCATCATGCAGCACACCTGTTGCACTAATAAGCTTGTCTGCAGATAGAGTATTATGCATGTTAGAGCAGGGTTGCAGCAAAAATTAGCAGGTTTCCAGACCTCCAGGACTAAATTTGTTGATCCCTGTTCCATACTGTAGGAATATCTTTATCAGAATAAATCCCCTGTACCTGTGGTCTGGGCGACTTTGATGAGTCCACGGCGGAACTTGTCCTTCAGGTGAGTCTTTATGTGGAAGTTTTTGGCTCCACCAGTCACTGATACCAGCAGGTTTGGTGAGCGCAGCTTCCAGTGCTCAGTCATCAGCTGTTATAGATTCTCACAGGACATGTCCGATGACACTCGAACGTACTGCAGCAGAAGAACACAGGTCAAGCGTTATTGAAGCTGTGGCCTCCCTGAGTGTCTGAGTTTGAATAAAGTTTTTTAAAAAAGTTCCAAGTTTCCAGATATTTGAAATTTAAGACATTAAACTGTCGTCCATACATCTATTTTCTAATTTCAAAGCTGGATTATTTTATCGCAACGCCAGATTTGCTCAAGATTGACTAAATCAGGGGAACCAGGAACCTGAGACGCACGTTGTGTTTTTAAATATAACAGGGTTTCTTTAAAGTCAAATTTACAACTTCTGAAGACTGTTAAGAATCAAGTCTAAAACCTATATCATAACATCAAAAACACATACAAATACTATACTATTTTGCATAATAAACAGTGCGCTTCACATACATTGTTTGGAACCCTAACAATCACTTTTATGTTTTTGAGGATTTACGAAAGATTTCTCAAACTCTGCCAACCCTAACCACCTGTGGTTGTTTTCCCATAATATAAAATACACTTTTGAAAATAAATTCAATAAAGACAGACTACGACTTTCAGTCCGATTTCTCTTTACTTTTCAGCACAAGATCTTTCAGGAAACAGCAATGCGATGAGTTACAGAACCTGGCTCGAAAACTGCACCTCCTTTGGTGTTTCATAGGCGCGATATATATACAGGAAGTTATCTCTAAATCAGCTAATTCAGCCCCACATTATGTTCAATGTTCAAGGTGGTCTTACCTAAGTATCATGTGGCAGTTATTCTGCTGTTACTAACATTTCCTTATCAGAAAAATGTCACTCCGTTTTAAAGTCAGAACTGTCTTTTTCATGGAATCAAAACCAATGTACGAATTAAACAAATGTTAAATCAGGTCACCTAATTGCCAAAACAACCCCATTCCCTCCTTGGGAACTTTCTCAATGTTTCCATTCGTTAAGGCAATTAAGTGAGTTAATTATGTAAATAGTTTTCTCCATTACTTCAATTGGCTAAGTTAAGGAGCAGCATTTTTCCTGTCTTTTGCCAATGTTCTACAAAAACAGTAAACAAACAAAAAAATAATTATCAAAAGTAGAATAAGATCCGCAGATGATGATCTTCTTAGTAAGGAAACGCGATTTCGATGAGATAGTCATCGGAGGGCCGTTCGATACCGGTCTGTCCGATCATGCTTTCAAGACATCATTCATGCATTAGCATTACTTCTTCACTTGATGTATCAATAAACTTTTTCTAATCAGGGGTTACAAAATGCTTCAAATATAATGAAGTTTCAAAATGTCCTTCAAATGTCATTCACTCAGTCATCATTCTCTCAAAGATAAATTAAGAGATGTCTCAAGAAATAGTAGCCGACATCTATTTTGGGTGATTAGGGATGATGATATAACTTGTTACACTTGAATAATGAGCGTAATATTTTTGGAATAAATCTCCATATTTGACAATAATTTTGCATAACACCAATGTTTAGCAAAACTCTGTTCTCTACACTCTCCAACAACCAGAAAAATCCATCATTAAACAGCTTTTCAACCAAACTAAAAAATGAATTCTGCAAAAATCAAAAAGTAAAATAGATTAACTCAAAAAATCTCCGTATATACTCTAAGTAAAAATAAAGTAATAAAAGAAAGACACTCGCTTCGGATCCTCTTCACACGTAATCCTCTCATCCCCGCACACACAGAAACAGGTGTACTGGGGTATCTGACAGTTCTTTTAGGTGGATCACTTTTTCTCTCAAGCATTGTCCATGTGATCACCTTTTTAGGAAATAGGGTACCGTTGAGCATTTGGGTAGGCTTTAGGCAGGATAGGCAAGGTCAAAAGATCGTGGCGGTTTGTAGAGTTGTTTGGCACCGTGGCTTTCAGCATCACTCCTGGTGACTTTCAGGAACCATCGCCATGGATGACCTTTTAGCAGTGACATGGGAATACGGGAGTCAGGAAATCTTTCGGGAACCCTCAGGAACCTCCAGGTGTCTCCTCAGACGATCTCTTGTTGACTGCTACCGCGACTGCATCCATGTTTCTCAGGAAAGCCATTCAGCCTTTTGCTCAAGTCCCTCAGGATGAAGCTAATAGAATGAATGCTAGGTTTCTTTGCACTCATTTTCAGAATAGCACAGATAGTGGTTCTGCGCTCCTAAGAGTCTTTAGAGTTCATAACACATTGTCCATTGTCTCCACTGAAAAATTGTCCATTCAAAGTGGGAGACTTTCTCTGGTTTTCAGCTAAAAATTCTCTCGTGAGTGTCATAAAAAACGCAAAGTATTAGATATATACAAAAATCAAAAAATACTAAGAAATATCAATCAAAATAAAACAACCGACTTATTAAAAACTATAAAACTAAGGGCTAGAAAACAACAAACGCTATCGCAAAAACTATTTAAATAAAAGATTGAAAACAACAAATTTGGGTTACCATGCTGCCTTCATACCAATCTTAAAAGTTGGCAGTGAACCGGAAAAAAGAGTTTCATGATTTTTTAGGTTCTATTTTTGATTCTACATAAACAACTTTATTTTTGATTTACACTCTCAGAAATACTTTATTTAAACCTTGTACTCCATCATTATTTATACTTTTTTCTTTCTTTTATAATGCTCACATACTCATTTAATTCAATAACAGTTCAAAATGTCATCTTGTTTTTATTCTTTAGCACTTAAAAATACGCTCATTAGTAGTGAAAAATAAATCTTAGATACTAGGAGAAGAAATACAAAAAGCTCTTCACACAAGTTCTCCTTATGATTGGCAAGACACAAGGTTTCAAAATACACTTTTACTTATTATCTAAATAAAGAATCAGACAGTGCTAAATATGTGGATCAAACAAAAGTGAACTTTTTCTTTAATGTTTCTACTGATCTCAAAGGATATCATTCTGGTCAGCTGAAGGTCGGTTGAAAGGAATCCTTCATTCACAGGACCTAGAGGGGATATTTTCCTTCTCTTGCATTCTCGTTGTCATGGAGTTCACTCAGTTTTGTTCAACCAATCATTCTTTCTATAATCAAGACAAATAAAATTTATATCCAACAGTGGAGTGAGAATCACTCATTCCTCCATTCTTCTTTCACTCGCTTTCATGCACATATAAGACAGAAATCCTAGCTAAGGAATATGTTACATGCATGTGTCCACTTCGTCGCAAAGTAGTGAACCAAGCTCTTCCTCAGTCGCAGCAAGATCGCTTCCTAAGTTTAGAGTAATATCAATAAATCTGTCACTTGTGTTTTGGTACATCATCCTAGTCATACTATTTTCTCATTTTCCTTTTTTTTTTTTTTTTTTTTATTCTGGATGCATATTATTCATCCGACTTGTATCTTTTAAACGGCTTAGTCAGTGCTGGAGTGGTAGACTCAAAGGGCTGGAGCAGTCTCGATCCGCCTCAAGTCTAAGTGGAACACAGGAATACTCCTATCCCAGGTTCTCAGAATCTCCAGTCGAAAGTAATCTGTAACGCAAAAATTCAACACAAACACGGTACGTTTTATGGTTATTTGTCTATCTGGATGTCTGGATTTATTTCAAATAGTTTACTCCTTCACAGGGTCATCTGCAATTTTATCACTTGTTGGAAAGGTCTCATTAAGATTTCTTACTTTCAAGCAGTGAGATATATGATACCACAGGTTGGATCCCTGTGTGGCTTGGGTGACCTCATACGGACCCTCTCTCTTCTCGGTTGATCCCACTTTCTCTTAAAAATGTTTATGAACACGTGATCTCCAACTGATATAGGACCTGTCGTCCAGACTCCTCAGGAGAACACCTTGGTCGACTCTCAGCCTGTAAAACATGCTGATGATTCTTTACCAACAAACAGATATATTGTCAATATCATTTCTCAGATCATTCAAATTGTCACAGCTAATAAATTCTCTATCAGGTCGAGGCATCGCTCTTCCTGTACCATTTCATGGGGGGTTAATTTGGTTTCACGATTTGTGCTGTTCCTGATGCTGAATAATGCAATGGGTAAAGCTTTTGTCCAATTGAGCCCGGTTTTTGCACAAATTTTAGAAAGCTTTCCCTTTAAAGTCTGATTCATTCTTTCACACTTTCCTTGGCTGGCAGGGTGGTACACAGAACCATACTTCAAATCAATTTGCAACCTCTTACACATCGATTTCATAATAATCGCTATGAAACCCGGTCCATTATCACACTGTATCTGCGACGGGATACCAAATCTCGGAAATACCTCTCTCGTCAAGGCATTCACTACGGAGTCTCCACTCTGAGACTTTACCGCGAAAGCTTCTACCCAGCCGCTAAATCGCAAACAATTGTTAGGACATATCTCTTTCCACTAACAACCTTGATCATATCAATAAAATCAATGACTATGCTTACAAAGGGTCCCCTTGGTGTCGGAAAAGTTCTGATTATATGTGGAGCACTTTTGATGTTTCTGACCATACACGTTTCACATTTCTCTAGAAAGTTGTTTACCTTAGTTTGAAGATGCGGAAACCAAAGATTTAGTTGTCTAATGATAACATCTATCATTTCTCTTCGGTTGTGGTGCGCTGTACCATGAGCATGTAATAGTACCATTTGTTCTGCACTCTCTGGTATTATCAATTGACCTTGAAGTGTTGTCCAAATTCCTTCTTTTGATTTAATCCCTCCTTTGAGGTTCCAGTCTAATGTTTCTTGTACACTAGCACTTGATTGCATTTCACAAAGTTTTTCAAAATCCCATTCACCTTTTAGTTCAACTGCTTCGTTTTTCTTTTGCTGTCGAGTTTACAACTGGATTTCAGTAATAATCTCTTGCATCGCTGCTTGTTTGGCTGCTGAGTCTGCAAAATTGTTTCCAATTGTTTCTACACTTTGATCTCTTTTGTGTGCATCACATTTGACTATACTTAGCTTTTTGGTGTTGACAGGCTTCAATCAATGCTTTAATTTCTGTTTCATGAATAATAGGTTTTACCATTTGTTTTCTTTACCCATTATTGTGCCAAATTTTTCCATAGTAATGAGCTACCGAATAACCATAGGCAGAGTCTGTAAAGATCGTTCCTTCTTGGTTTATCTAAAGATGTTACAAGCTTCTGTTAATGCCATAATTTCTGCTCTTTGTGCTGACATTATACCTTGAGTGACTTTTATTTCTCTGATGGTGTTAAATTTGAATGGATCTTGTTCTCAAGTTCTACCACAGAAAAACCTCATTTGGCATCTTGCCTGCAATCATGTCTTAAAAAACGAACCATCTACAAAAAAGAATTCTTCCTTCCTCTAAGGGTTCAGCTGATAAGTCTGGTCTTATCTTCATGTCCACTGTTCCTGAAATTTCACAGCAGTGTGGTTCTCCCTGTTGGCAAAATAAGTTTTTCTGCTTAATTTTTTTGTTTTGAGTACCTTTACAGTGAAGTTTACTTTTTCAAGTAGTTACAAATATTTCATTCTTCTTCCTACTGACAGATAAATCTGTTTTGTTCCAAATTCCTACAACTTCATGGGTTGATCTTATTCTACTGGGGGCACTTAAAACTATTTTTGAACATTTTGAATAAGCCCAAAATACTGCTTCAAGATTTTTCTCACAGTCTGTGAAATTGTCCATTCCACTAAGGAAAGTTTGAATACCATCCTAGCGGTCTTTGTTTGTATGGTTCTTTTTGATGTAAAATAGCTGTTGCTAATCCTCCCTTTCCTAATGCACATCTAATAAAAAAGGTTTGTTGTAATTTGGATTTGACAGGTTTTGTTGCAACAATCACTTCTTTTTAAGTTGATCAAATTCTTTTGAAGCTTCTTCAGTCCATTTTAAAGTTGCATTTAGTTGTTTAATTCCTGCATCTCTCATTAGTTTGTCTCATTAGTTTGCATTTGTCTGCATACCTGTGATGTATTCACTGCAGTAACCTGTTGTTCCGAAAATCCTAACATTTGTTTGACAGTGACTGGTTTGGATAACATTGAATGACTTCTACATGTTTGTTGCTGATCTCTTTTTTACCTTGGCTTAGTTGTCTTCCTAAATAGAAACTGTTTGACTTGCTATTACCAATTTGTCTGGTGAAACTTCATTCCCATGTTGGCTATTTCTTCCAAACTTTCTTGTGGCTTCTAGACATCCTTGCTCTGTCTCAGATGCTATCAAAACATCATCACAATATTGAAGGCATGTTGTTTGATTGTCAATTCAACTGGTCAATAAATCTTTCAAATTTTTGATTGAAAATATGAGGTGAGTGTACATACCCTTGTGGCAACCTAGTATAGGTGTATTGGCGTCCTTTCCACGTAAACGCAAATAAATTCCTACTGTTTGGATGAAGTGGAACTGTAAAAAAGCTGAAGTTAAATCAATAGTGGAGAACCAGGTATGCTTACTTGAAATTATTCAGTAACTGATAAGGGTTGGGCACCACAGCTGGTAAATCAGTTACAACTCTGTTTACCTGCTCTGAGGTCATGAACTAGTCTCCACTTTCCTTGGGCTCTGACTGGCAAAATTGGAGTGTTGCTCACTTTGTGTTTTCAATTAGAACTCCTGCATCAAGAGTCCTCGGATCCCTGGCTCAATTCCAAGTTCTGCTTCAGAGACATTGGATATTGCTTTCTGTGGGGACTAAGCATATTATGTTTCATGGTTACTGTAACACTCTGACAGTTATTCATTAGCCCTAAGTCGAATTCATTTTTTGCCCACAGCGTAGTTGGTAAACTGGAAATGACTTCTTCTTTTGTCAAGTAAGGAGGAAGAACCTGTTTTTCTCTTATTCCTGAAAAAAGTTTCTCTGAAATTCCATACAACAGTGCTTTCCTGTGCTGTCAACAAAATGATCTCCTTCTACTTGTCCATCTAGTCTCCCAAGATCTTTTTTTACTTCATGGCCCATTTATCTTGCTCTTGTAGTACCATAAAGGAAAATTGTTACATTGCGGAATTTGCTGTTCCTGAAATTGAAAGCCTTCAACTTTCTTTATTCTAAGTGCTATGCCTTTCTCTGTCACCAGTATTCCATCTGCTTGAAGAGTTACTTGTTCACCTAAGGGAAACTCTCGTTCATAATCAATGTCTTGTCCTAGAGGGCAAAATTAGTAGTGCAATGTCCTGCAAATCTGGGTTTTCTACCTTGCTTTCCTTGCCATTAATTTAGATACTTTCTCATACACTGAGTTGGCAGTAATCCAGTAGGCTGTAGCGCCCTCTGGTTCAGCAGGGAGTACTGTTTGAGCACTATGCTGTAAAGCCAAAACCTGTTGGGGTGGCAAGTATGGTGGTATTCAGAGAACACAAAACATCTCTTCCTAATAAATTAGGAGCATTCTCTGCCATAAGGAATCTTGTTGTCATAACCTTGTTGTCAATTTGGAGTAAAGCTGGTTCACTCAAATAATGGCTTGTTAAGTTTCCAGAAAATCCAACAGTTCTGATAGAAGTGTGCGAGGGTCTTAAAGGCATCATTGATGGCTTAATTGAAGATAAAGTTGCTCCAGTGTCAACTAAAAATGAAATTGTTTTACCATTAACTTTACATTTTAAAATTGGGTCTTCACTCTTGCAGTTTGAAAGAAGCACATTCTGGTTAACTGGTGAATTTTCCGCAAATTCCTATTGTGGATTTGGTCTTGAACCTTGTGGCTGGTTAAGAGGGCACTGAGGACTCTTGTGTCCATCAGCTCCGCATGTCCAGCAGACAAATGGTACATTTCTCTGAGATTGGGGTCTTCTCTGATCAAATCTACGATTGTATCTTCCATAAGGCCTTTCTCTCTCTCTCCCTCTTGTCTGATAATCAGCCTGACAGCATCCTGGTTGATGATTAACTGGGCTTACTATGCTAGGAACTGGGTCAGATGAGATAACAGGTGTGTTTATAGCTGCAGCAGGCAGCATTGTCTGAACACTATCATTTTTAGAGTTTTTTGATGCTTTCTTCAGCGTCTCAAGTTTAATTTGTCTCAGCTTTCTCTGAACTTCCTCTGTCTGTTTTAATTTCTCTATCTAACTGTTCTCTTTTAGTTTTTCTTTTAGGAGGCCACTTTCCTGTGCTTGCTTTTTGCTTGAGATTTGCTTGTTTTAGTTTGGACTCTATAATCAATTCTCCCTCAATCGGTATTGCTGATTGGACTTTGGTTCTCTTATCTGATAGACTGTCAAGTTCTCTATTTGGATACAGACCTGCAGGTCGTTCTATTTTATGGACTTCAGTTTCGTAAGCTGGTGGTGAGTTTTTAAATGGGAAAATGCTTCATCAGTCAAGGTAATTCTTTAACATTTACAACTTGGGTAAGGCTGTTCTTGCTATCAATTTTTTTCTGCACTCAGCTGCTCTGAATCTCTTTTTTCCACATTGCTTGGAACTTTTCCCACTTAAGTAGTTGCTCTACCAGTTTATGTCTTGTCTCAATTCTTTTATAGTTTTGCCTGCATTTTTTCTAATTATTAACCATTTTTTTCAAATTTTTGATTTTCTCTGTGTCCCAACTACCTTCTTTTGGCCACGAAAGATCTACAGATTTGTCTTTTCTCAATTTGTTTTGGATTTTTTCAGACCAGCGTCTAAGTTTTACTCCTGCAGTTGAGTCTTTTATTTTATCCACTCTACTGGGGTTAGTGAAACATTAACCTCAAACCTGTTTACAGCCGCAGTTGCCATTGTTGATAAGAGCCTGCTCAGAAGACTAAGTCTTCGCTCTCGTTAATGGGAATTATTTAATTCAATGTTTTTTCTTTTTCTTCAAAGCTAGTTACTTTTAAATGGTCTTTGTCACTTTCCCGCTATTAACATTACCGTTTAGACACCATTTTAATTTTTCCCTTGTAAGAAAGCTTTCAAATTAACACTCGAATAAATCACCTTCGTCATTCAAGGACCTCCCTGAGTATATCACTTCACGCTACTCTTGAGCGCGCTTCAGACCAAATGTCTGGCATCAAAAACAAGCGCAAGTTTTCCGGAATAACTTCGCCTCCTCGGTAAGCTAACTATCCCGAAGGTATACTAAACAAATCCTAGTTTATTATATTATCACCCGATTCAGCAGCGCTGCGCAGTCACCGTGATCTGAGTCTCTCTAATCTTATCTATTAACACTCCATTATTATAAGTTTCAATTTGTTTAGTAGCTAATCGACACCCCCGACGACTAGACTTTCTCAAGTTCAATACTCATCCACTCTCAACATTTGTGTTAGCAGGTTATAAGTTCAATTTGGTTCAATGATTATTTTTAAAGTGCTCACTTTTTCATCAGTACCATCCTCTCAGCCTTTCCTCCTTCTGAATCAGACTTATTCTACTCAGATAATAAACAATACTAACCGAATTGTATTTTTAGTTTTAACTTATTTTTAATTCTTTTAAGGGGTTTAAAAACAACCTGTTCTTTTTAATTCAGAGTCTTATTTTTCACACTTCTTTCAGAGTTAAGAGCTTTTTCCCAGAGCCAAAAAACCTCATTTAATTCTAATCAAAAAACTGGAGAGACACATCACTTTTCTTAACATTAACTAACACAGTAAGCATAAATAACAAAGAGTTATGCTTACCGATCCCAATGATGTGCGTTAGCTCTCAGTTACAGGGTGAGGTTGCTCTTTGCTCTCGAAGTGTTGTTGCTGGCTTCAGTGAAGCTCTGACAGCAGCTCCTGGCACCTCTTCAGGGTCAACGGCTGTGATCTCAGACTCTTGAATCTTTGCCGACTACGCCATTTAATGTGGTTGTTTTCCCATAATATAAAATACACTTATATAAATTCAATAAAGACAGACTACGACTTTCAGTCCGATTTCTCTTTACTTTTCAGCACAAGATCTTTCAGGAAACAGCAATGCGATGGGTTACAGAACCTGGCTCGAAAACTGCACCTCCTTTGGTGTTTCATAGGCGCGATATATATACAGGAAGTTATCTCTAAATCAAGCTAATTCAGCCCACATTATGTTCAATGTTCAAGGTGGTCTTACCTAAGTATCACGTGGCAGTTATTCTGCTGTTACTAACATTTCCTTATCAGAAAAATGTCACTCCGTTTTAAAGTCAGACTGTCTTTTTCATGGAATCAAAACCAATGTACGAATTAAACAAATGTTAAATCAGGTCACCTAATTGCCAAAACACCCACACACCATCAAAACATTTTTTAAGCATTTAGGAACATTTTCTCAATTTCTGGCAAATTTATGTGGATCTATGTATGTAACTGCAAAAAAAATCTTCCAGAAGATAAAAAAAGCACATTCTTTGAGTGGTTTATAGTGTGCAAGAGACCACAGTGGATGTGCTTAAGTTGACAGCCTCTCACACATACACACATCACCATGGACATTTTTTACTTTATCCTTCTTGTAACTCATTAAATATTAATAAAAACAGAGGTAATATTGCTGTAACTTGAAACATTTTGCTCTGCTGGTTCGGAAGGTTTTAAAAAACATTATTTGTTTTAAAATATGAGGAACAATAACAACACTTAAAAAAACGTAATGGTTACTTTCGTAACCCCCGTTCCCGAAATAGGGAAGGGAGACTTATGTCTGTGACGACTATGGGAAGCTCCGCTAGGGGTACTCGACTCACTCCAAACTGTTTTCAAAATGCCAATCAGCCAATGAGCTGATGGTCATGTGATCACGCCTAAGATAAGAGATAAGAAAGATTCACAATAAGAGAATCAGCCTTTAGTCCCCCATAGAGGCCACACATGGACAGTATGTAGGAATACTCCGCTTACTCTACTACACCGGTTGCGGCGAGAGGAGCCAAAAAGCTACAGGTAATCTTCAGGGGCAAAAATAGCGCACATATCACTAAGAATGCGCAACCCAAGCTGGACACCCCTTCGTACATCTCAGACAATGCTACCACCACTTAGCATTCAACGCTCAGGTTATAGTACCTGGCGAAGGTGCTGGGTGTCGACCAACCCGCAGCCTTGCAGATATCTGCCAGCAGACTTCCCCTTGCCAAAACCCAGAAGGCCGCGACACCCCTGATAGAGTGGGCTCTCAACTGCCGGGTTAAAGGGACATCGGACGTTGTGTGTGCGGTAGAGATGGCCTCCACTAGCCAGTGTGCTAAACACACACACGCCTTCGCTATCGTCTGCTGTCCTCCAAAGCATACAAAGAGCTGATCAGCTCATTGCTTGACTCCTCTGGGCGCTGGAGACATGCGCTCGTCGACCCTTAAGGGAGGGAGCTACAAAGCCTCCAGTGGTTGACTTAAAGTAGTCCAACCTCGCCTTAAGTGCCTGCCGGACAGAACTGTGCAATCCACACATTCTGATCCCTCAACCGCTGCCTCAGCATGTTTACGGCCAAGACAACCGAGGCAATGATCATGGCTAGCCGTCAATGCAATCGATCCACCGCATCCAACAGACTTGCATGGTCTCGACATGTTTGGAACACGCTACAAATAGTCTCCTGGCAAAACAAGTGCTCTACTAAGAAAAAGGAGTCTTACTTTTTGGTGAAAGGCAGTGAAAGAACTTGAGTCTGGGGAGTGTAACGGGTTTAGCCGAAAAACCTCATTGGTTGCCGTTCGACTCACCTTCTTCTTTTGGCTGTTTCCAGTTTATGCGTCGCCACAGCAAATCATCTGTTTCCACCTAACTCTGGCCTCAGTATCCTCTACTCTTGCACCATTTACCTTCATGTCCTCCTTCAGCACACCCATATAACTTGTCTTTGGCCTTCCTCTTGCCCTCTTACCTGGCAGCTCCTCTGATGTGCTCGTTCCTAATCTTGTCCATCCTTGTCACTCCTAAATTGAACCTCAACATCCTCATCTCTGCTACTTCCATCTCTGCCTCATGTCTCTTCCTCACTGCTACAGTCTCTAACCCATACATCATAGCTGGTCTCACTACAGTTCTGTACACCTTTCCTTTGATTCTTGCTGACACTCTTCTGTCACACAACACCCCTGACACTTTTCTCCACCCACTCCAACCTGCCTGCACTCGCCTCTTCACCTCTTTTCCACACTCCCCGTCGCACTGGACTGTTGCCGTTCGACTCACCAGATCTCCAAAATCCACACAAGGTAATAATCCAACTGTTTTTGTGGTGTCTTTCACAAAGTTGCTTGCGTCTCGAGAGTATGGCTCCAGTGGAAAAACAGGAAGTGTCACACTCGCGTCTGCTTTACTGCATAGTTTAAGACAACCTTTATGTCACGGACTGTGGTTGAGAAAAAAATATGGTGATTTCATTAATGTTTTTTTTAAAGATCATTTGACTTCAGGTATTGGGAACTTCAAATGTATTTTTCTAAGAACTCACATCCTGCCTCTGGTATTTATTAGCCCTTTCCGAGGGAGTTGGGCAATTGCTGGCTTTTTCAATAAAATTTGACTTCATTTTACTTCAAAAAAAGCTGTACAAATTTTTTATAAACCTAATAACTGTCATTCAACAAATGGACCACCAAATCTGGTCATGTAGGTGCGGAGCCCTGCTCTTTTTGGTTCAGCCATGATGAAACACAGCTGTTGCACTAATTAAAGTAATCTTGGCTTGCTTGAAGCTCGAGTAGTATGCATACTAGAGTAGGGTTGCAAGTAAAATGTGCAGTGACCTCCAGAATTGGATTGGGCGATCCCTGGTGAAGAATGAAAAATTAACTTGAAAAACTTAATTAAAATCAGTATTGTTTTTATTTTGAAAAATCTTCTCCTAACTCCCATAAAAAAAGACTTAATCCAGAAAATGGCTTAGGCCAAAAACAACTCAGGTCGAGCTTTTAATTTCTGCACCATAATTAAACAGACCTCACCAAAAGTGAGATCTTAGTAGTACCTTCCCAGTCCTCTGTCCCAGTCCTCCAAAAATGTCCCCGAAGGCATCCGTGGGTGTTTCTCTGACGTGCCGGTGTTCTTCCCACCGCTCCCCAATGTAGTCCTCTGGTTTGATGGCCTCATCACTGTGCTGGACCTTTGAGTACCCACACTTGCAAATCCCCTCCCTGTCAAAACACTAATCCGGTTATACACACAAACCCAGTTAGATGCATTGTTCCACGGCTGCTGGAGTGCACACGTGACCTTTTATTTACTTTTGACAAACTATGCATCTCTGACACGTCACTAATTACACTTAATTCTCTTTTAAATACTGATTTTATGCATCATCTGTGAGGCCTACTCCTTTGCACAATAAAGTCACATCTGTTTAATGACAGGGATGAAAATATAGCACAATATATAAATATATGCATCAAATATATGCATGCATCTCAGAGTGGTGTGAAACAGCTCTCAGGAATGTTTCATCACGTTCGCTATTTTTGTTTTGCTCTCGAGGGTATGTCGCTGGTGTTTGGTGGGTGTTTGATGGAGTTGATACTTCAAAACGTGAGCGTTAAAATTGGAGCTTAATCGGTCATTTAGAAGTACCAGTTTAAAAAAGAATGCTTTTTAATCAGTCGTTCACTGTATTATTACAGAATCATTTGAAGGTGCGGTATGCGATTTAGAAAATAAAATGCTGCTCAACAACAGGCTTTAAGAATCAATATAAACATTTAGCCTATTAGCAGGAGCTACCAAAATCTCAATCAGACCCTATTGGTTTAGGGCCTCTATTTTGTAGAGATAATGAGAATACTGGCTCCTGCACTTTTAAGGAGAGACTATACTTAAATGGTTTGTGTTCACTCCATTAGTCACATACACTAACAAGTTCACCAAAAAAAAACTAATTTGCACAAAAAGGTAAAAACAGACTTATACAGTAAAATACATGGTTGGAAAGTCATTAGCCATCAATTTTCTGATTTCTTAAAAAAGTTAAAGCTGGTGATTTTACAGCATTCGTCTTTTAGACGGTGTCTACAATGTAAAGTTGTATTTTTTTTTCTTAAATTATGCAACAAAAATAACTAAATCAATTGGTGGAAGATGATGCTAACCACAAAGTTATATCAAACAATCAGAAGCTTCCAAATGGATTTCCATTTTATAGCCATTTATTCCAGGCAACAATCTCTTGGTTTACTTCTCGATGAGTAACAGGAAGCGACTTAAATGCAGATCCTCGAGCAGCCACTTGAGGCTGATTTCAGAAGTGAGCAGGTTCTCATTCAATCCAATGTTAAAACTGAAAACTTTGGAGCTGAAAAAAAAAGTTTCCAACCCTGGTTTCATTTGGTTTGTTGATTCGGAATGCAAGTTTTTACCTTTTCGAACACATAAAAAAATGTTTTTTTTTGCTAAAGATATTAAGACTTAAATTTCTGCATATTTAAGGTTGTCCTTTGGTGTTATTCATTACAGATAATTTCATCTGATGAACTTCTCTGATTTTTAGATGCACTTTCTCGAAGACCATGGACAGCTACTCCCACTTCGAGCCTCTTTTACCTTCATCAGAAACCTATGGGTGACATCAGGAATGCTACATCCATGTTTTATTCAGTATATAGTTCATTCTCTTTATGTGTGGGTGAAACAACTCTTCATTGTTCTTTACTAAACACTTCTTTGCCCTCAGAACTGTGCCATTTTGAGGTTGCTGGTCTGATCAAAACCCTGTATTGTTGGGGTTGATAATGAGTGCACACTCTGGCCCTCTGTTCTGTAATTTATAATGTTAATCATGCGTGTAGTCCTGTACATGTCTCACTTACATCTGCCATAGACTTGGCAAACAAGCTCTGATTTTAACCTCTAAAAACTCCAGTTACTTTGTCTGTATAGATCGTTTTCCAAAGACTTTTGTGTTTTTTTGGTTGTAAAATGTTTAAAATGTGCCTCCAGGTAGAAGCAGCACTCCTTCTTCTTGATGTTGGATTTGATCCAGGAGGCAAGAGAGCAGCGCTGGAAGGAAGGAGAGTGAGTCAGGAAACGTCCACCTCTGGCTACGCTCACGGCCAGTGTTTGCTGGAGCACCGGCTCTTCCACTGTTTCGTCCATGCTCTGGTCACACTGTCACTGTGAGCGTGGACGAGAAGCGCAGGCTCGGCAGGGAGGAGACGAGGAGGGTGTGTCTGTGTGAGACAGCCCATAATGCACTGGGAACTGCACCAGTGATGTCACTCACATCAGTGGATGCATTAGCAGGGCTGACTCTTGAGGCTGAGGAAAATTACTTAGAATGCATCTAAAGTCTACAGATTACTCACATTCAGCTTTTAATTATATTTTTTTTACCTCCTAACAAAAAAAAAATCCCTGAATGTAATAGTATGATTTGTCCTAGATATATTGGCAGAGTGACATTCTTCAAATGTGTGTCCTAAAATCTTGACTGGTCTGGGAAGTATTGATGAAACGTCCTCCAGTTCTACCAAGGGAATGCCGAGATGTTCCTCCTGAGGAGGAGTGATGGAGCTACACCCTTCCTAGGGGCCACCTCCCAGCTGGACATGCCTGAAACACCTTCCAGGGAGGTGTCCAGGAGGCATCCAAAACAGATGCATGAGCCTCCTCAGCTGGCTCCTCTCAAGGAATAGAAGTTACATCTCTTCTCCAAACTCCTCCCGAGAGACTTAAGAGAAATAATATCTTCATCAAGTCTTCCCTGGAGGTTTCTCCTGGCTAGACATGCCTGGAACATCTCCATAGGGAGGCATCCAAAACAGATGCTTGAGCCATCTCAGTTGGCTCCTCCCGAGACAGAGAAGTAGGATCACTATGCAAAACTTCTCCTGAGTGAAGGAGCTACAACCTAAGGAGACATAATCTCACTGGGGTCTTCTACCAGCTGAACATGACTGAATAACATCCCTAGGGAGGTGTCCAGGAGGTATTCGAAACTGATGTATTTGAAACCACCTCAGCTGGCTCCTCTTGAGGCCATGTAGTACTGCCTCTACCCAAAGCTACTCCTGCTCAACCCACGGAGGAACCTAATTTCGACAGCATGTATCTGAGACCTTATTCTTCTCTTTATAACCCAGAGCTCATGATCACAGGTGAGAGTAGGAACATATATTGACTGGTAAATTGGGTGCTTTGCCTTAATCTAAACACTTCTTCGCCATGACCATCTGTAAAACCCAAAAATAATTTAAAAATCTTTTTCCTGTTGAGAACAGTGGCCCTCAGATTTAGAGGTGCTGATCCTAAATCTAACACAATAAAATCTGTGTAAATTTGTCACACAAATCAGTGGCCCTGGTGTGTATTGAATAGCATAATTGTATGGTTCTTGATAATCATTTAAAAAGAATGATACCTTCTCAATGTTTAAAAAGAAGTTGGTCAGTTTCACATCTACAAGCTTTCCCAACTGGCTTTTGATATCCCCAGGATGGATCTTCTCCTCTGATAAGCACAGCATCACTAAATAGAAAAAAATGTAAAAAATTACATACAGCAAAATAATAAAAACCAAGGTTATTTGAAAAAACTTTCAGAATGCATACATATAATGCATTTCAGTGTGATTAAACAATGAAACAAATGCCAAAAACAAATACCTCCGTTTAGGATTTTAAACTCAGGATGAAAAAGCTTTGTTTTAAGAAACCCTAAAGTACTCTATACCTGCTTTTGAATTCGAACACCGTCAAGCGTTCTGTTGATGCTGATACTGGTTATTTAATGTTTTATTTCTATGCACTGTTACAGTACTTTTAATATAACTACACGTGTTACTTCGGTCAGAAGACAGTTCTAACTGTACATGTAATAGTCATTGTGACAGTTATCAACACTTCACAACAGCTCTGAAAAATATGTATGTAATATTTCAGTAGTCACTTTATTGACACCTTGAAGTGAAAAAGAATGGAAATTTAATTGGAAATATAACAAACACAGATAAAAACTATACAGAACTTTTCAAAAGCAGATTTTACCTTCTGGAGTTCTTTGTTGAATTCCACCTTAAGTTTTAACAATCTACACTTTTTTGCTTTCTAAATTCATCTCAACTCTCAAACTAAAGATAGTAAAATCTCAATTCCTTCCTGAAAGGTAGACAGTTCAATGCTAATGACATTGATTTCTATCCACTCAAACAAGTTGCCCCAGAGATGGTCACCAAGAGCTCAAAAAGGGAACTGGCCATTGTTAAACAGTAGGTAAGATCAGATTTCTTTTTCATTGAGAAAATGCTAACAAATCCTCACTACCATGCTATATTTAAACATTAATCATAAGTAGTACACATTTTAAATTAGTAATGCTAGATCAATGTTCTATTTGAATGCGTTGGCATATTGCATCAAGAAAACATTAATTTAGTTAATTTGTGAAAAAAAAAAGTTACTTCTAACTTTGATGAGACACGCTACAAGGTTAACGTTAGACCCTCATGTGAACTTTCAGGTAAATAACCTTTATATAAAATTAAAACAAAAATTTGTGTTTAAAAACTCGAAAAATCCTCAAGGTGCCGAATTTAGTTGTGAAATGTAACATTATAACTTCTTCTAATATGGCATCTTCATGGTTCTCTGTTGGGAAAAAGCTCTAACGTTAACCGTTAACTGTTTTGGCATGAATCTGAACACATGCAAATTGAAAATAATACATGTTAGCTTAAATTAAGAAGGTAATGCGTTATAAAAGTATGTGATACTTGATGTTAATAATCATCATAACTTAATCAAAACAATATAAAATGTAGTCATTTATTTATCAGTTTAGCATCGTTAGCAACGAAATTAGTTGGGCGTCGCTGATATATCCACTGAGAAGGATATTGAGTTGTTGACAGGAAGGCAGAACACTGGAGAGATTCTGGTGGTCTGATCTGTTGAGCGAGAGTGTTTTAGTAAGACAAAAAGAAAAACAAACAGGAAGAGGAATTTCCAGTACCTTTGATGATCGGTTCTTGATGTCTGGAGCTGTTGCATTGTATGCTGTTGTGCTCCCAGGTACAAACACAAGTATAAAATTTTCTTTCGAAGCATTGAGAATGCGTAAACATCACTCGACTTTTGGTTTGGGGTGGGATTGAAATTCTAGAAGGGAAAAAGCAAGTGGAGTATATGCACAGCACATTAAAAGAATAGCAACATTGAAGTCTGATTTCAAAATCATTCAAAAAACAAAGTTTAACCAAAGCTTAGGATCAAAAACCCTTTTACTCTTTGGCTGTCTCTCAATCCCACTAAAAGAATAATAATAGTAAGCTTCATTTTAAATGTAGATTCAGATATAATCAAATAAAGCATATACAAAACAACATTTGTATCAATTACTAGAATGAAAGCAATTCAAATTAAATATGCAAAAAATACAGAAAATTTTTTTTATTTAGAACTATAGAGCATAATTTCAAGATATTGCTGTGTTAGAACTTGTGTTAAAACCATAACTCAATTCTAAAACAATACAATTACACAAAAAATAAAGAATAAGTATCAGCTTTATTGCCGTGTGTGTGTGTGCGTGTGGGCAAAAGGAATGTTCTGTGGTACGATGAAGCAGTCAGTGAAAACAACACAAGTAAAATAGAATACGCAAAGGGCAACTAACAAGACTAACAAAACAATTAACATAAGGCTATGAGGTAGAATAGTTTTCAAACAATATCCTAATGTTGTGAAAAGAAATGATTGAATTATTGATTAAATTAATGAATTTGGACTTAATAATGAGCACATTTATTGCATGAATAAAAAATACAAAAAAAGACTTTAAACAAGCCGACGCATCACAAGAAGAAAACATTTTCTTGTAGTTTCAATCTAAACTACAAGACAGAAAACCTACTGTTATATATATATATATATATATATATATATATATATATATATATATATATATATATATATATATATATATATATATAATCACAATTATATATTTACTAAAAAGCAAAAAAAAAAGCAATTAATATAATATTTTCCAGAACAGATGTCTCTAAGACAGAGCATATTTGTTAGTAATTAAATAAATTCAACAAGCAAATAAAAAGCACATTTTCAAACCACGCTTTCTTTTAAATTTGAAGAAACACCCAAAGCTGACGTAGACATGAAGCAAGAATTAGAAGATCAGAGAGTGCTGAAGATGAGAAGCAAATGCTTTCTGCTTCTCAACACTCATCACGACGAGGTTAAAAAAAAAAGTCCCTTCTTTCATCTCAAATCACATCGACGTGCTTCCTCCGGGCTCTGCGTCTCTGAGGAGGCATGCGGTATCTCAGGAATCTCCAGAAACGCGTGTTCTTAGCGTTGGGTTTCCAGCGCAGGACCCCCGAGGTCCTCCTGATGTACTGGAGAGACTCTGGGAGTGAATGTTCCTCCTTCTCCTCCTCTGTCATCTCCACCAGGATCACCTGCAGCCCCTGGCGGATCAGAGCGTCGTACGCCCCCATCCGGCGCTCCATTAACACGCGTGCTCGCTCAGACTCGGAGTGATCGAGAGTAAGAGGAGAGGAAGAGGACGAGTGAGGAGAGCTGAGGATGATGATCAGACGTCGGCTTTGGCTCAGGGTGGAGGAGACCACCTCAGGCAGCGCTGAAAGAACAGACGCGACTCGAGTCAGTGATTGATTGTGGATCTGATCGTGTGATCGCTTGTGTTGAACGAGAAATGCACTGATTTTTGAGTGATGGCTAGTCATTTGATCATGATGGTTCAGTTTTGGAGGCTCGTCACCTGTTTAGTAGTCACCTCAACTAGTTAGTGATAAACAGTGCTATACAAATAAAATATACTTACTTACTGTCAAGACTTCGAGGCAACACCATGACAAGTCAAATAGTTTCGCTAACAGAAATTAAAAGCCCTCCTTTTCCCTTAATCAGGTGAAAGGCAAGAATGATTATGATGTGCATCTTGTACCCTCGAAACAAAGTCTTTCTGTTTCATTGATTAGTAACTCAAATCTAATGGAACACCTAGTGTTGTTACACAGCGCCACAAACATTTTTATGACTAAGAACGCAGGTCTAATCTTCTGCTCACAGGAGATCAAGCCATGAAACCGAAGCAAGTAAAACTAGATTTTTCTCTTCCACAAACACTTATAACTCAGGCAGAATTAAACTAAATAATATTTTCATATTTATTGTTACTATTTGCTTATTTTTGGTAAATTTCTTAAGAAGGATTTTTGTTTTAAAATTAAGTTTTCGACAAGTTCTGTGCAATAAATCTTTAAATTTTTAAACCAGTTATTGTGTTTTATGTGTTTTATATGATTTTATATATATATATATATATATATATATATATATATATATATATATATATATATAAATAAATTATATTATATATATATATATATAGGTTATATTAGTGTGGAATGGTGTAAATTTATTGTATTTGACAAATTTAAGTAATGCAAAAATAAAAAAAACTGCAAATGAGTTACTTTTATAATAATGTAACTCAGTTACTTTTTGTGAAAAGTAACTAGTAACTTTAACTAATTACTTTTTTAAAGGCACGTGCCCAACAAAGGTGACCCCAAGCCAGAAAAAAGTTTGAATTAATCATTTGTTAGCTGGCTTCACTTTCAATAATTCCTCACCTTTTCACCAGAGAATGTTCTGTAGATTAGTGCTTAAAACACAATCATATAAATTTAGTTAGAGACGGAAAAACAGTTCACAAGGTCTCAATGTTTTTGTTAAGAATGTTTGTTGTGAATTAGGATGAAGTGTTTTATTGCTGAAGTTTTATTCTCCACCCTCTGGTCTTTATCTTCCTGATCAGGCATTTTTAATTATGGAATTTTGGAATTCCAATTATTTGGAAGCTTGAGTTGAGGGGGACTTTGTGATGTTTACTGTATTTGACAATTTTCAGAAATGCAAAAATAACTTTAGCCGGTAATAGGTTTTTTTTATATTGATGGAACACAGTAACTAGTAACTATAACTAATTACTTTGTAAATAGAACGTGCCACCCAAAACTGCTTGCGACTGATGTTAACATAGAAACTTTTAGAATTATGAGTGATTTGGAGCACTCGTCCATTTTAAGAAGAATACGTAAATGAGGACAAACTTCAGATTACACCTTTAAATTTAATAAACCGCAATCAGATGTTAAAATAACATTTGGTTTTATTCATTATATCATAAATAAAAATCTATTAACAAAAACACAAAACATGGATGTGCTACTGAAAAAAAATATTATAAAAAATGAATTAAAAAAAATAATAAATAAATAAATAAATAATCGCTCAATCCAGCCATGAATTGGGCATTTCTTGGTCGTGCTCATTGCTGTCCATTTATTTGTAATGTCTTCCCAATCATTAGGTTTTTCAATATTTGCATGATGAGCTTTAAACCTGTTGAAAATATTCTCTCTATTTTGCTACCTCCTCTAGAAGAACATTAACCCCTTCAGACCATTAACTATTTTCTTGGCATTGCTCAAATTTTCTTCTTTTCTTCTAGAATAATGAGAAGAATAACAGTGTGTGCGTCTGTGGTGGTTGTGTGCTGCTGTGATCATGTGACAGGAAGTAGGTTACCCTCTCCAGGAAGCTGGTCTCGGCCGCTGATGAAGAGCGTGTAGCCATAGAGATCTTCGAGTGTCGCAGGAAGGAAGCGGAGGGTGAAGGAGGAGGCTGGTGAGGAAGTGACCGGATCAGCATGAAGGAAACTCACATACGCGTCGTAGAGCTTCCCGTCTGAAACAGATTAACAGAATACCACTTAAACACATTTACAAATAGCATTACAAACTAGAGCTTTATTTGCTTTGTATCAAAGTATGGTGAAGTTTAATGACTGTTGCTTTTGTTTGGTATGTTTGAAAATCAAAATTTTCATAATAATATCAGCTACTTTTGATTTAATAAGACTAACGAGAAAAAGCAGTTAAGCGAAATGCTTTTCCAATTAAATGTTTAAATCTGATAATTCCTCTAATAGAACAATCCTATAATCTTTTTTATTGGTTTTATTTTCTTAAAGTAATAATTCTATTAATGATAATCCTTGATAATTTTGTTATTGCGCAAACATTCTTCATAGTGTTTAAATTCGTTAGCTTTATCAGAACTTTACATAAAAAATTTTTTTTAGAAATTGATTGAAATGTACACAACATGTACAACGGTCTCTTTTTTAAAATACAAAACCAAAACAAAAAGTACATAAACATGTTTTATAAAGTAGTAGTCTCGGAGCAGAAATTAAATCTCACAAATTACAGACACATTAGTTTGCACAAATTTAAGATCACTTTATGTACTACAAATCACTCGTGATCTTGTGCAAAATTTCTTAGCATTTATTTATTTATTTTTTACATTAAATGTAATGCTTAAAAATGCTTTACAACAGAGACCCTCAGTTTTTACAAATACAATACAAAGACCATAATTATTTGTATTTGCATCCTTAAATGTAGTTCATTTAAGCATTTAATGCTAAACTTTACAAATAATAAGACCACCATGCTCCAGAATACACTATTTTACTCTTAATTTTCAGAAAATGAGAGGATTTCACATGAAAAATCTTAAAAGGCCTCAATTTTGGGCTGTTTTTCTTCTTCATGTTTATGCATTTTTCACCAATTTAAAGGTTGTTTCAATTCCCACACTGTTATTTCAGCTTAGAAAAGTTTTTCACATGATCTTTAATCATAATAAGCCCACATAGAAGTGTATAAATTAGCAGTAAAAAAATTCATTCATTCATTCATTCGCCAACTCTCTGGCATATGTTTTACGCAGCAGATGCCCTTCCAGCCACACGGTAAAAAAAATATAAAATATATATTATTCACATGTCTTTGCTTTGTGCTTGAATCCAATAGATGACCTGAGCAAAAACCTGTGAAGTGCTAATTTAGATTTAAAAAAAAATGGACTCTGCTGCTTCTTGGTTCATTTCTATTGCTACTGTCTTTACAATTTGTGTTTCGATTAAATCACCAGTCCTGTAAATCACATGCAACATGTTTAGCAGGTTCTGTTCAAGCCGGCCGGAGGGTAAGAGTTGGAAGAGGTGGTTGCCTAGGTGAGCAGCATCCAGAGTGATTTTGAGAGCCCTCTTTCTCATTCTGGAGGTGTACAGTTCTTGAAGGGAAGTTAGGGGAACTCCAATGATCTTTTCAGCAGTCCGAACTGTCCTCTGGAGTCTCCGGATGTCTGATTTGGATGCTGAGCTAATCCAAACAGTGATGGAGGTACACAGAACAGACTCGATGACCGCAGTAGAACTGGGTCAGCAGCGTCTGTGGGAGGTTGAAATTAGGATTACCAAAGTTTAAGGTATTAACATGAATGAAACAGGCAAAGGCCAACGTGAAGCTCCTTGTTTCCTTTCCATGTGGAATTTTACAAGAAAAGTGGGCAGTATGACACAACATGCTCTTTTTCCTTAATGACACAGCAGCTAAAATTAACATTAGCTCTTGTAGCTGCGCTGGCAGCTGACTCGAACTAATATCTCTGAACCAAACCAGCAGAGCTCCTCGAACGACGATAAGTGTATTAAAAAATTATCATACAACTTAAATAATATGGTTGCCCAAAGTTGAGCAAATGTGTGAACTGTGGTCTAGTGCTCAAATTCTTCTTTTTCTTCTGCTGTTGTCTGCAGTTTGCAGCCTTGCTTATGGAGCTGGGGGCGCCAGAGTTCACAAGGGGGCGCGGGAGCAGATGAGTGTCGAGTTAGAAAAATATGGGGTTATCTGGTATCACTGTATTGAGCGCAAGAAGGAAAATTTTGAGAATGCAAATAGTTAATTTGCAGGCGCGTGAGCTGCGTTTTGTGAACAAAATGTTCTTCTTGTGTAGAAAAACTTATTTTCAGCAAGCAAAAATAAATTTTGATTGTAAACTCTGTTGCTGCGTGTGCACTGTGGGATTTATATTTTACCTTTTATATATTTAAAAGTACTTATTTTGTTAACCAACTTTTTACCTTCTAAATTCTGATCAAGAAAAACTGAAGAGTTAAATAAGAAGAGATTCATGAAGGTTTGTGAGCCTTTTTGTGTGTCTGAAGGCCATGGCACATCCTGTTTTTGAGCAGATAAGAAGAGGAAAGAGGAGCACAGGAGGCATCCTGTACCAGGCAGGGAGCTGACTATCCTACGTCAGAGGAGCCGCCTGTACCAGTCGCGGAGACGAAAAAATAACACCTGGTTTCGTTTTGAGAAGGAAATATTTTCAACAGGAATTCAACAGGTAATACACAAACACATATACATACACAAGAAGAAGAAAATACCCGAAGAGGACCAGGAAACAACAGGACACGTGAGTGAAGAAAATTTTGACAAACATTTCCCTCAACAGGCTTTACAGATTGTTCACAGAGTGGGAGATCTCTTTACTGCTCCTAGTGGAGAACCAGTGGCACACTGTGTAAGCGCAGACTGTGCCTTCGGAGCAGGAATTGCAAAAAGATTTAGAGAAAAATACGGAGTTGAGAAAGTAGAAGTCCAAAAGAAAAGAAAAGGTGAATGTGCCGTAACACATGAAGTAGACAGGCTTGTCTTTCACCTAGTAACTAAAACATCTGGACGAGATCTCCCTACATACCAAGATTTTGAAAGCAGTCTAAACTGCATGCTGAAAAAGCCAAAGACAGAAAGCAGGAGAAAGTTGTTGTGTTGGACATGTGTGCTGTGTTTGTGCAGATAGAAGAAACAGAGGCTGAATTGATAGAACATGTTTGTGAATAAAAAAATTAATAATGAAAATGAGTAACTAAAATGTTTGAATGTGTGAGAAAGCCTAGACAAAATAACGCAGAGACTGATAAATTCACCCAGCCTTTAAACGCTCTCTTGGAAGAGAAACTCAAACACACAAAGTAAAGCAAAGATAGACTATAGAACTTAGATGAAAAATTAAGCATTGCAAAGTGAAAATTGATTATTGAGATAATATTTCTAAATGTAGAATCTGAAAAATAAATTTTAATGATGATAATTTAAGTTAAATTACTTAAAAGTTAAACCTGAAATTACAATCCAAATTGTAACTGAATAAACAATTGTAGTGTGTGGTTTTGGAAACTCTAGAATGAGTTTTGTTAAATTGATAGAATTCATTAAATGTGTTAAATCCACAGATGGTAAACATAAAGTAAAAACGATCAAAACTGAAAAATAACAAGATTAAGTATGGATAAAATAAATGCGGACTGTAAAATAATTAACAAATTTCTAAATGATAAAAATAAATGGAAAATGTTAGGGTTTTTAGGAACAACAGGCTACTGCAGTGAATACATCACAGAGTATGCAGAAAAATGTTAGCTAATGAGACAACTAATGAAAGATGCAGGAATCAAACAACTAAATGCACCTTTAAAATGGACTGAAGAAGCTTCAAAAGAATTTGGCCAACTTAAAAAAGAAGTAATAATAGCAGTAGTAGAAGAACGACAGCAAAGATGCAGGTCGAGAGGAGAAATTGTGGGAAAATTGGAAATGAATGATTCTCATTGGAATAATTGCAATGCTAAGAGTAGGGGGTTAACACTGTAGGAAAAAGTCATGATCTAGAAACCAACAGAAACATCACAGTTGTGGTGCACAGATCTAATCAGACCCAAACGAGAAGTGAAGAAACCAAATGTGACTAAATGATTGAGCAAATGGAGGAGGAGGAGATGTAAAAAGAAAAACATCTCAATTTATGCTTTGGAGGAATATCAAATTTTGATTTTGGTTTTTTCTCTTCTTAAATTTTTTGTTGATTTAAGTTTTTTCTCTTAAAAATTTTGACTTTAATGTTATGATTAATTTTCTTATTTTTTATTAAGTTGATTAAATTTTCTTATGATTCATTTTCTTATGATTAATTTATGAATTCTTTTTGATTAATTTTCTTATGACTCATTTATTAATTTTTATGGTTTTAGAATACTCTTTACTTATTGCTTTGGTTACTGTATGAGTAAATGTCATTTATTTTCTCAAGACAAGAAAAAACTGTATTGTGTGTTTGTTTCTTTCTGCTATCTTTTCCATTAATTCTGCTTTATTTCAGATCCTGGATCAAAATTATTGTGTTATTGATTTGATAGTAATGTTAAAATCTAAGGTGAAATCATGTGTGATGTTTAGATTAGCTGAACTTGGGGGTCAATTGGGCACACAAGGGTTTTCCAACTCTTTCTGGGCACTCTGGTAGTAAGGATGCTTTAGCAGATAGGTTTTAGCGCAGTCTTTTGTTTCTATTTTTGTGTATAGATCTGGTGTGAACGAGAGAGCCTAAGAGTGATCGCCCACAAGCCAACTTGGGGATCGCTCGGGTGTCTTTTTCCCTCACAGAGGTTTTTCGGCCCGAGCACTCTCGGACGCACCAGCAAATGTGTCAGGCTTAAGATAGTATGAAGATAGTTTAGGATGCATTTTACTCTGTCTATGTTTTGAATTGTGGCCTCTTTCAGAGGCCAAGAGAGGGATTTGTGGGATTTATATTTTACCTTTTATATATTTAAAAGTACTTATTTTGTTAACCAACTTTTTACCTTCTAAATTCTGATCAAGAAAAACTGAAGAGTTAAATAAGAAGAGATTCATGAAGGTTTGTGAGCCTTTTTGTGTGTCTGAAGGCCATGGCACATCCTGTTTTTGAGCAGATAAGAAGAGGAAAGAGGAGCACAGGAGGCATCTTGTACCAGGCAGGGAGCTGACTATCCTACGTCAGAGGAGCCGCCTGTACCAGTCGCGGAGATGAAAAAATAACACCTGGTTTCGTTTCCCCAGAAACGGCTTGAGAGGAGATAAAGAGCTAGGGTTTTGGAAAACGGACTCAGAAGCTGATTAGAGCTTCTCCAGTGCACTGTAAACTGCTGTTGATTTCTCCCTGCTGAGATCGTCATTAAAACTCGTTCAGTTGGCAATATGTCTCTTGGTCATTTTGAATACGCATTGGACGCCTTAAAGTCCTACAAATTGGTGACCCCGACGTGATGGCTCTAAGAGACTCCTGGATGTGAGGAGATTCCCAAATTCAACACCAGTGAGGCGACGCCGCCCTTTCAAAAGGTAAGCAGAAACCTTTTAATTAAATTCTGCTATTGGTTACATTAAATCAAGTGTTGAATTGGGGTTTCTCTATAGAACCGTCGATTATTTTATACATATTGTGCAGTTTAAAGAGGAAAAGCGATCTTTTCCGTGTTTCCAAATTTTTGACTGCGGAGAGAAATCAACGGTGGAGGTAAGAGATTTTTAATATTTAGTGAAATGCATGCAAAGAGATTTTGAGAAGGAAAAATTTTGAGAAGGAAATATTTTGAGAAGGAAAATTTTGAGAAGGAAAATATGAGTAGGATTTAAATGGTTGTATGAGGACATCTCAAGAGTAGTAAACTGTGTTTGACAATTAAGAGAAATTCAGCAGAACCCGTTTTCAAAAGCCCCAGTTCTGACGAGGCTGGTGGAAGGTGAATATTGTGTAAATCCTCTGGTCTGCAGGGTAGTGGGAGTGCCCACTATAAAAAAAATTTTAGGACGCTAAATCAAGCAGTAGGTAAGAATAGGGAAAGGATTAAAATCATTAAATATGGAAAGATAGGGTCTTTGAAATTATAAAACCTACTGTATTTGAGAAGGAAAAACAACCATGAATTTTAAGAAGGAAAAAGCTTATTTTGAGAAGGAAAAAGATTTCGACTTGAGTCTGGGGAAACAATGGGAAAATATGAGTGAAATCATAACAACCCAAGTTGAACCCAGGGAAATCAAAGCGTGCCAGCAAGAATTAGAGACTTGCCAAAAAAGAGATAATAGAACATTTTGGGCCAATAAAAAAGAGAAACTTGGTTGCAACTACACATATTTTTATATGTTATAGCGCATGCGAATAAGTTAAAAGCCCAGATTTTCATTGCATGTGACACATATGTGTAATGACATCTGTGAATGTGTGAGAGTGACATCTGTGCTTGAATGCAGTGGGAAGTACTTTCCTAATAACACTGGGGAAAATTATTACAATTCAGAAGCATTAAGATTAAACTTTAATTTTTAGTTACTAAATTATAAAGAGTATAAATTAGAACAAGAAAAAAAAATTAAATCTATCAAACAACTTTGACTAAAATTGTGGAACTAAATTATTGCTACATAATTAGTTATACATCTACAATTTGGGGAGAATAAACAAGTAAAAGGTTGAGACTTAAAAAGTAAAAGGAAAAGAAATTAAACTAACTGCTTTAATGCTGAATTAATTTTAGCAAAAGACAAATCAAACATGCTATAGAAGACAAAATCTTGCTAATGTAGACATGAAAATTCATAATAGTTATGTTAAAGACATGTAAAAGACTCTTTGAGGTGACTTTTCCTTTTTGCATAAATTCAATTGACTTAGTTGGTGTGTTTAATTGAAAGGTTGTGGTTCTTCCCTAAGAGAGTTATTTTAGATAGAGGGACTTTTGTTTAAAAAATAAATAAATAAATAAATAAATAAAAAATGCACCCTAACCTCAAAGGAAACTGAAACATTAAGTTAATTGGGGAATTATTTTGTGTGCAACTTAATCAAAGCAGAGTTTGATGTTCCAACCCAAGATAAAATCTGAATAAGAACTAACTTGTTTGTTTTGTTTATTTTGAATGAGATCTTGATCAATTCTGGGTTCGAAGCATGCGGATGGCCTTCTGAGAGTGGAGATGATGGAGTTCTTCAAGCACCTGGAATCATCATGGCGGTGTTCAGATCTGCCCCATGGACTGCACAGGCTTCTGGCCTTGTCTGCGTATGCAAACATCATCTGCATGCGAACGGATCTTCTGATACAAGTACAGTTCTATTTTTTCTCCCCACCCACACGAACACTTCCTTCCCATGTATTCCTCCAACATGGTGGTGCACCCAAGGAAGGGGTGGAGCAGACTGTGACATTGGGATGGCGTAGCTTGTTCTTGTTACAGAGACTATTTTTCACGCACTATCCTGTAAGTCCATTAAGAGTCTATGGCCTGGAGTGAGCAACTTGAGGGAAAAGGAGGAAGGATGCGTCCCACGTGGAGGTGTGGAAGAGAGAAGAAGAAACGGAGAGGAGAGGGGTCAGATCTGAGGAAAAGACAATCAACTGTGCAAATCACTCGTCTGACAGACATCATCACAGGCCTTCATCAATCATCTCCTGATCTCTCTCAGAATGGTTCAGAATCATGAAGGTTTTGGAGCTGGGAGGCAGACAATGGCTACAACATTAGGTATTTTTATACTAACAAACTAACATGTTTGAAATGGGTTTGGAATCATTAGGATTACTGAAACCTTTAAAACTCTGCTGAGCATATGCATTTATCAAACTTAAACCAAGATTGAAGCTCAAAGTAAAATTTAGGCTGATTGGGGTGCAAACAGATAGAATAGGATTTATTTTATAAACTTCAGCGAGAAGTTGAGTGACTGGTTTCTGACGTCCAAATGGATTGTGGGAATTTAAAAGAAATAAATTCTAAATTATATTGACTTTAAAACAAAACTTTTAGACTGAAAATAATCTGATCCATTGAAAGGAGAATTAAAACCAACTGATATTGATTTTGGAAGAGAATATAACAAACGTGTTGAAATTTTTAATTCCTAACTAAAAAGAGTTGTCATCTAATTATATTGGGTGTAGATTGATGTCATCTAGACTAATGTAATGAGTTCTACCAGAATTGCAGAGTTTTTTAGAATAATCTGACTCATTATAATGCGTCTGTGTGACAGATTGATATTAAGATGGGCTGACAGTAACCAAACCACTCTTGTTTATGAAGAATTGAAATACTAATAAACTAAAATGACTAATGTGAAGTCCGAAGACTTCTGTTGCTTATGACATCCCTATATTAATGGTGATGTTTTTTGGGGGAAATGAAAACAGGGAATTGTTTTAAACCAATACAACGCATTCAGAGACAAATAATTAAAGTGACTTAGGGGTTTTATGATTAGAATTATCAACAATGAGTTTTATATATAATGAAAAGGGGAAATCATTAGAATTTTGAAACCCAACTACAACCTTTCATGTTAGAGGAATCTATTTTGTGATTTTCATTGACTAAACATTAAAAACATTCATGATATTTACTGGTATTTCTGATTAGTCACAGTGTTAACGGTAACAGAGAAGCACGTAGTGTGCCATTTTATGTGAATGTTTATTCAATGAGAGATCTTGAATGGATACCTGACTTAAGACTGAATAATAAACAATGAAGAACAAGTGTTGCTTGTGGACGGACTGAAACTGGACAGTTTTGTGAAGATGCTAATTGAGAATAGAAATTAATGTGGACTTGAAAAATGACTATACAGTGAAGACATTTCCTTAAACAATATAGAGAAATTATTATTCAACTTGCAGTGACAAATTGATAATTATAAGAGAATAAAAGGGTAAACAATGGCAATATCTAAAAACAGAGGCCTTTAAAACACTTAATAGAAAAATAAAGTGTAACATTTAGCCAAATCTGGGGAGATGATTGATTGTGATGAATGAGATTGAATGAAGTGTGTCTAACCTAACCAATGAACATTGCTTCTGCAGGGAATTTTTAAAGTATATATATTTTTTAGCATTTTTGTGGAAAATCTGGCCATTGACTTTTTCATTTTTTCCCCCAATTTTTTTGAAAGTGTGTCGACGGGGCATACTGTGTGTGTTTTATTATTTTCTTTTATTTGTTTCTCGGAGATGAATCCTACGCTTTTACACATCAGGTGTCGAGGTTGTTGTGAATCTTCTTCTTTTAGGACTGATGAGGTTAGCGATAGTTTAGAATAGTTTAGTTAGAATTTGGTTGTGTTTTGTTGCAGAACAAACCTGATAATTGAAGAGAGAAAAATGTAAATGAGGTGTCATGAATCTTGACAAGATGAAAAAATTCAGGTTCACTTTGAGAAGAGAAAACATGAGTCTATGATGTCTTATGAAGTTCTTGGATGAGCTGTAAATGGTAAATGGTAACTTATCAATTAACTATTAGATTCCATAATGAACAAAGATTATGGAGTGAGAAGAAGAAAATGTTTCAAGGACTGAAATCTGTGATCACTTTGTTACAGATGCTGGAGACATGGGAAAAGGTGGTGTTTTACTGGCAAAATGACAATGATAAACATTTCACTGACAATTAAGTTTTGTTTTTGTTGCAGATGACGGGAGCAGTGTGTGTTGAATCGTTACCTAATTTGTGTTGTGATTGTTTGATGAGGATTTTTCAGATTGGAGGAGAAAACGAAGATCCAGGAGTGAGATCGTATTGAGTTTAAATCACTATTATGATATTATGTATGTAGATGATCTACTTCTAGCAGCACCGACCCCAGAAACCTGTATGGAAGCGACAGAAAGCATTTTGAGGAGGCTATGGGAAGTAGGATTGAAGGAAAGGGTGATACCTGGTATCACCTAAGCCATCATGATCATTGGAAGACACAAGTGTGGACCTTACTTCTAAGGTCCAAGAGAGGGAGAATAGAGGAACATCTTAGAATTCAACAGGTAATACACAAACACATATACATACACAAGAAGAAGAAAATACCCGAAGAGGACCAGGAAACAACAGGACACGTGAGTGAAGAAAATTGACAAACATTTCCCTCAACAGGCTTTACAGATTGTTCACAGAGTGGGAGATCTCTTTACTGCTCCTAGTGGAGAACCAGTGGCACACTGTGCCTTCGGAGCAGGAATTGCAAAAAGATTTAGAGAAAAATACGGAGTTGAGAAAGTAGAAGTCCAAAAGAAAAGAAAAGGTGAATGTGCCGTAACACATGAAGTAGACAGGCTTGTCTTTCACCTAGTAACTAAAACATCTGGACGAGATCTCCCTACATACCAAGATTTTGAAAGCAGTCTAAACTGCATGCTGAAAAAGCCAAAGACAGAAAGCAGGAGAAAGTTGTTGTGTTGGACATGTGTGCTGTGTTTGTGCAGATAGAAGAAACAGAGGCTGAATTGATAGAACATGTTTGTGAATAAAAAAAATTAATAATGAAAATGAGTAACTAAAATGTTTGAATGTGTGAGAAAGCCTAGACAAAATAACGCAGAGACTGATAAATTCACCCAGCCTTTAAACGCTCTCTTGGAAGAGAAACTCAAACACACAAAGTAAAGCAAAGATAGACTATAGAACTTAGATGAAAAATTAAGCACTTTAAAGTGAAAATTGATTATTGAGATAATATTTCTAAATGTAGAATCTGAAAAATAAATTTTAATGATGATAATTTAAGTTATATTACTTAAAAGTTAAACCTGAAATTACAATCCAAATTGTGACTGAATAAACAATTGTAGTGCGTGGTTTTGGAAACTCTAGAATGAGTTTTGTTAAATTGATAGAATTCATTAAATGTGTTAAATCAACAGATGGTAAACATAAAGTAAAAATGATCAAAACTGATAAAAATAACAAGATTAAGTATGGATAAAATAAATGCGGACTGTAAAATAATTAACAAATTTCTAAATGATAAAAATAAATGGAAAATGTTAGGGTTTTTAGGAACAACAGGCTACTGCAGTGAATATATCACAGAGTATGCAGAAAAATGTTAGCTAATGAGACAACTAATGAGAGATGCAGGAATCAAACAACTAAATGCACCTTTAAAATGGACTGAAGAAGCTTCAAAAGAATTTGGCCAACTTAAAAAAGAAGTAATAATAGCAGTAGTAGAAGAACGACAGCAAAGATGCAGGTCGAGAGGAGAAATTGTGGGAAAATTGGAAATTAATGATTCTCATTGGAATAATTGCAGTGCTAAGAGTAGGGGGTTAACACTGTATGAAAAAGTCATGATCTAGAAACCAACAGAAACATCACAGTTGTGGTGCACAGATCTAATCAGACCCAAACGAGAAGTGAAGAAACCAAATGTGACTAAATGATTGAGCAAATGGAGGAGGAGGAGATGTAAAAAGAAAAACATCTCAATTTATGCTTTGGAGGAATATCAAATTTTGATTTTGGTTTTTTCTCTTCTTAAATTTTTTGTTGATTTAAGTTTTTTCTCTTAATTTTGACTTTAATGTTATGATTAATTTTCTTATTTTTTATTAAGTTGATTAAATTTTCTTATGATTCATTTTCTTATGATTCATTTATGAATTCTTTTTGATTAATTTTCTTATAACTCATTTATTAATTTTTATGGTTTTAGAATACTCTTTACTTATTGCTTTGGTTACTGTATGAGTAAATGTCATTTATTTTCTCAAGACAAGAAAAAACTGTATTGTGTGTATGTTTCTTTCTGCTATCTTTTCCATTAATTCTGCTTTATTTCAGATCCTGGATCAAAATTATTGTGTTATTGATTTGATAGTAATGTTAAAATCTAAGGTGAAATCATGTGTGATGTTTAGATTAGCTGAACTTGGGGGTCAATTGGGCACACAAGGGTTTTCCAACTCTTTCTGGGCACTCTGGTAGTAAGGATGCTTTAGCAGATAGGTTTTAGCGCAGTCTTTTGTTTCTATTTTTGTGTATAGATCTGGTGTGAACGAGAGAGCCTAAGAGTGATCGCCCACAAGCCAACTTGGGGATCGCTCGGGTCTTTTTTCCTCACAGAGGTTTTTCGACCCGAGCACTCTCGGACGCACCAGCAAATGTGTCAGGCTTAAGATAGTATGAAGATAGTTTAGGATGCATTTTACTCTGTCTATGTTTTGAATTGTGGCCTCTTTCAGAGGCCAAGAGAGGAATTTGTGGGATTTATATTTTACCTTTTATATATTTAAAAGTACTTATTTTGTTAACCAACTTTTTACCTTCTAAATTCTGATCAAGAAAAACTGAAGAGTTAAATAAGAAGAGATTCATGAAGGTTTGTGAGCCTTTTTGTGTGTCTGAAGGCCATGGCACATACTGTTTTTGAGCAGATAAGAAGAGGAAAGAGGAGCACAGGAGGCATCCTGTACCAGGCAGGGAGCTGACTATCCTACCTCAGAGGAGCCGCCTGTACCAGTCGCGGAGACGAAAAAATAACACCTGGTTTCGTTTCCCCAGAAACGGCTTGAGAGGAGATAAAGAGCTAGGGTTTTGGAAAACGGACTCAGAAGCTGTTTAGAGCTTCTCCCGTGCGCTGTAAACTGCTGTTGATTTCGCCCTGCTGAGATCGTCATTAAAACTCGTTCAGTTGGCAATATGTCTCTTGGTCATTTTGAATACGCATTGGACGCCTTAAAGTCCTACAGCACAGATGTTCTTTTTTGTTCTCCCAGTATTACCCTCATACCCACGTTCGCTCGAAACAAACCACAGCTGCCAACTGCCACAATTTCACCAAACTCTCCTGCTACACACGTAGGTGCGCTGGTATGGCACGGCAAAGAGGAACAATTTTGGAATTTCTGAAAAGTCAAAACAACCGGTACACACAGTCTATATTCATACTGTGGCAGGGCCTCCGAGCGCTCATCAGCGTCGCCCAGGAAACGAAAGCAAAACACCTGCACATCCTAATCACCGGTCGTTCCTTCACAGCTGCAGGCAATCAGCAGCCATCTGAAAAAGCCACCGGGAGGCACACCAGTTTGAGGAGCTACTTGGATGCAACCAGACGCTAACCGCTTGTTCTCGCCTCTCTCAGACTGCAGCGTATGAAGAAACAGCCTAACCCTCTTTGTGTTGTGACGTCACCCTGCCATTCTCTACCTATAGAAGAGAAAGCACCGGGGGGCCAAGATGGCGTTCGCCTGTGCGGTCACGTTTTGAACGATGTAGCTAAAAGTTTAGAGAACTAGATGAAACTACTTGTGAAAACCCTGAAAAGTACACTTATACGTTGTTAAAGATAATTTCTTTTATGGTATAACTTTCAATACATAAATGGGGGAAAAAAGAGGAATTAAGGAACTGATTAAAAACACGTCAATGGCGTCGGAGAAAAACAGCTTTGAAATGCTAAATGAAGACGAGGCAGAAGACCCATCCCCTCCATGCACCCCATCTAAAAGTCCACCGTGGAAGAAAGGAAAAAAGATGAATATTGATGAGAAAATAGACTTTCTTATCAATGCTGTCACTGAGCTCACTTCAAAATGTGATGGGACGTTTCAAAGAGTCGAATCAATGGAGAAGGTATTGGAAAACACGGCAGCATCAATCCACACTTTATCCACTACTGTAAGTGAACTGAGTAATGAGAGTAAATCCCTTAAAGAGAAGATTGTAGAGAGTTGCTACTGCAAGAAAACAAACAGATGAAGGAAGCGTTAAATGAGGCGCAATGCTATAGAAGAAGGTGGGATCTTAGGGTCTGTGGAGTAAAGGAAAGCGGTCAAAACTTTGACGGTAATCTACGCGAAAATGTCATTAAAATCTTCTCCAAAATATCCCCCAACATTGCACAGAAACTTCCAGTCGTCGTGGATTCGGTTCATCGACTGGGTCAAAGGAGGGGAGACGGATCACCACGTGTTATTATGGTACAGTTCGCAATGAGGATTTATCGTAACATCATCTGGAGAGACATCAGAGATAACGCATATCTGAAGGAAAACAGAATATACATCAAGGAAGATCTAACACCAGTGGAGCGGGCAGCTAGACTCTCAGCATGACCAATTGTGAAACAAGCTCGTGAAGAAGGAAAAAAGGCAGGCTATCGAGGAGGTTTTGCTTTCGTAGAGGGAAAGCGTATCAACGATCCTATCTGAAGAAATTACATTGCTTTTCGAGGACAATGACTGTTATCTGAATTTGAAAGTTTAATTTTTTTCTCGTTCTTGTGTTATATATACAAAAGGTACTCTCTTATACATTTTATTATTGTTTAATTCAGCAGTGGCCAATTACAAGTTCGGTAAGTTCAGTTTAATTTCTTTAAATGTTCGTGGCATTCGTGACGTGGTGAAAAGGAAGGCTATTTTTCGGTTTGGAAGACACTTAGAAGCCCAAATTCTTTTTTTTCAAGAGACTCATTCTTGTGACTCGGATTCAAACTTGTGGAAAAATCAATCTATCTTTTTGACATTTGGGCTTTAGAAAAAAACAATAAAATACACAATTAAATGGTGAACAACCTCATCACACAGGAAGCTACAAGTCAACTTAAATAAATACAGCTCAAACCTTCAATTCAATAGATATAAGTGTATTGTCACAAAACAAAAGTTCAAACTAAATCATAAACCCATATACGGAAGTCCATTGGCATTTTTCACAGTCTGCAAGTCCACAAAAATAAAATATACCTCGTTGGGGCCCAAAACAGTTGATACGTCCAGCGTAGAAACAAAAGAAATGAAACAGTACCTCAAAGCGCAACTATCTCAGTTGCGGATGAATGGAAGGTGGAAAGAAGAACCAGGATGAAAACGGTGCGTGCGGCCGCAGCAAACTGTAATAATCCAAAGTTTGTCTGTCGCGACACACCAGACCGGCGTGCCTCCTTGGTGAAGACGGCTTGTTCACTTCGGGGTATCTCCGGGTGACTTCGGGTCTAGCTCCGCGCTCCCCTAGACGGCGTTTTGCTCATCAGCTTTCCCGCAAACTAGCCTCCGCAAACTCAGATCGCTAACCCGAGGTAGACTTTTTGGTTCTCGGTCTGGGAACCAACCTCGCTCTCTCTTTCCCGCGATCTCCCAACGCTCTTCCATTTTCTCTTTTATCTCCTCCCCTCTTCCTCTTTTCCTCTCACGTCATTCAAAAACACAAAATATTTATACATGCACATTTCGGTTCAAATAAAACCCAAAAGTAAATTCATAAATATAACCAGGACAAAATAAACACATTTAATAAACACAATTGTGAGCTGGATTCCATCAAAGGGCTTCACAATCTTAGAGCTCTTAATTTAGATTTGTTTAAAAAGATACAGGAGGTACTGACTGAAATGAAAAAGAGGTATAAAGATGGATACACTGTTATTGGGGTGATTTCAATGATCGATTCAATTGATTGCTTTCCACCTAAACATAACTCTAAAATTTCTGATCTGTATAATTTTTTAACTGATAGGTTACAGATTGTTGATGTGTGGAGATTCCTAAATCCCAAGGTTTGTGAGTTTACCTGGAATAATAATTGTTTAACCTTAAAGTCAAGAATAGACTATTGGTTAATTCCTCAGAATCTAATTCCCTTAGTCTCTGAAATAAAAATAGCTCCTGCCCCTTTATCAGATCATAATTTAGTATTGATTTCATTTGATGGTTGTAAAGGAAAAACAAACAGAGGATACTGGAAATTTAATAATACTCTTCTTTCAGATTATTTTTTTTATTGAAGAAGTTAATTTACTGGCTGATATATTTAACGATGATAACCTAAATTATATACAAAAATGGGAATTTTTTAAAATATAAAGTCAGACAGGTTGCAATGAAAAGAGGAAAAGAATTAAAAAAGACAGATAAAAAAATATCTGATATCTCAAACAAAATTTATATTTTAATAAAGCAAACGTCTCTCTCTCAGGACCAAAAATCTGAATTATATGGTTTAAACTTAGAACTGTATCAAATATATACTGAACTGGCAAAAGGTGCATATCTAAGATCAAGAGCCAAATGGTTAGAGGAAGGTGAAAAAAATACTTGTTACTTCTTTTCTTTGGAAAAAAGAAATTTTACTCAAAAATCTATTTCGTCCTTAAAAGTAAATGAAACAATTTCCAATAATCCTTCGGAAATAGGGTCTGCTATTTTTGAATTTTATGAAAATCTTTACACTTCTAACACAAACAATGGAAAAATTAACACATTTCTCCAGATTGTAGAAAAATTTGTGCCCAAAATATCTATCAATTATAAAGAACATTGTGAAAGCATTATAACTAAAGCTGAGATTTCCAAAGCTCTGTTTTCCATGAAAAAAGAAAAATCCCCAGGTCCTGATGGGTTAACGGTTGAGTTCTATTGTGCGTTCTGGGAAATTATAAAAGATCCTTTATTTAAAATGTATAGTGAATGTTTAGTACAGAAAGAATTAAGTTCAACTATGAAGCAAGGGATTATTAGTTTAATTCCCAAACCAGATAAAGATACTTTAATTATAGATAACTGGAGGCCAATAACTTTATTAAACATAGATTATAAAATTTTGGCCCTTGTTTTTGCTATCAGATTAAAAAGTGGATTAACTGAAATTATAAGTGAATCTCAAACTGGCTTTATGGCAAAACGACATATTAGTTCAAATATAAGACTCATATTAGATTTGCTGGACTATAATCAATATGTTAACTCAGATGCTCTAATATTATTCCTTGATTTTTACAAGGCCTTCGATACGATTGACCACCAGTTTCTATTGCAAGTTTTGAATACTTTTGGCTTTGGAGAGGAATTTATTCAGACGATCCAAATGTTTTATAAGGGTATCAATAGCTCAATTTTAATACAAAATAACACATCTAAAAGACTTCTTATCAATAGGGGGGTCAGACAGGGTTGCCCAATTTCTCCATTTTTGTTTTTAACAACAGTATTGTCAAAAATGAACATTTAGAAGGTATTTCTATATTTCAAAAATAAATTAGAATATCACAATTAGCGGATGACACAGCAATATTTCTGAAAAGTAAAACTCAAGTAAAGAATGCTATTCATCTGATTCAACATTTTTCTGAAGCGTCAAATCTTGTGCTAAATATTAAAAAATTTGAAATTCTTCCTTTGCATCATTCTCCGGATCAGTCAATATTAAATATACCAGTAAAAGAATGTGTTAAATATTTGGGAATCTTTATCACAAAAAATTTAACCGATAGACAACAGATGAATTTTAATTCTAAAATAAAAAAGACCAAAATGATTTTTGATAATTGGCTACGAAGGGATTTTCTCAATTTTAGGTAGAATTCTACTAACAAAGGTAGAAGGTTTATCTAGACTGATTTTTCCTACTCTTTCTTTATCTGTCTCTGATTCGACATGTAAAGAAATCAATAGACTTTTGGTTAATTTCTGCTGGAAAAATAAACCTCATCAGCTGAAAAATGTTATCTTGGCAGAAAAGAAATCTGATGGAGGATTTGAGTTACTAGACTATGTAGATATGAATAATACTTTCAAAACCAATTGTTTTAAAAAATGTGCAGCAAACCCTGATTCACTTTGTTTTTTTATTCCCCAAAATATTTTTAAACAGGTAGGTGGCCTTGACTTTCTCCTCACATGTAACTTTGCAACCATTAAAACTTCCGATTAAACTGTCCAAATTTCATGAGCAAGCGTTGCTGGCCTGGAAACTATGTTTTGTGCATAACTTCTCTCCTCATCGATCAAAAATATGGAATAATGAATTAAAAACAATAAAAGGGAAAAGTTTGTTTTTTGAGCATTGGAAAACATATGGATGTATTTATCTGAGTGACCTATTCGACTCATCCTTAAAAATTCTTTCCTATGATGCCTTTTTATCCAAATTTGGTTTTCCAATTAAATATAAAGAATTCTCTTCTGTAGTTAAAGCCATCCCTTCTGGACTAATTACATTGATGCAGTGTCACTTGTCATATGGTGATGTTGAAAACAAAGATTATAATTTCTCAATTAATGGTAAAAACATTTTTGATAAAAAATGCTCAAACAAAGACATTAGGCAACATTTTAATGGAAAAAAGAAAATTGCTCCAAGAGGTCAATTTTATTGGAACTAAATTTTAGAAGACATAGATTGGATTCTAAGTTTAAAGATGTTGGAAAAGATTGCTCTTTTTGTAATAAGCATGACGAATATTTAACCCATTTATTCTCTGAATGTAAAATTGTGAAATCCTTTTGGAATCATTGCTTTACTGTGTTCTCTGTACAAACTGGCTGTTCAATATCACTAACAACTAAAAATATCATTTGTTACTACAAAAACGATGATACAATTACTTGTAGTTTAGTCAATTTCATCATTCTGAATGGAAAATATTTTATCCACAAATGTAAATTCTCGAACTCTCTTCCTCTTTTTCATGTATTTACTAAGGAACTCACTCTTCTCATAAAGTCTCTTAAATTAAAAAAAAATGTAAAGGTACTTCCATTGTTAAACATTTTGAATCTGTTTACGGTGCCATATGAAAATTCTTATAATGTCTGTTTTTATGTTATTGTAACTTTGTCTTATTCTAGTTTTCTTTTTTCTATTTTTTTTCTTTTCATTTTGATAACATACATTTGTATATTACAAATACTGCATTTCTGTAAATTGAATTGTTAGAAATCACCAATAAAAAAAAAAATTTAAAAAAAGAGGAAGCACCGAGCACAGAGCACAGCGCCCCGGAAGCACCACCAGGGACACTCTTCACCAGTATTATTTCTCTTAATTTGTCAATAAAACCGCCCTCCGGGGATCTTTCATCCCCAACGTGGTTCTGTTATTCTTCACCCCGCCACAATACACACATAAACTCTACTATAAATTCCTGTGGATTCCTTTAATTAAAAATGTAATTTAACCAAATTTCACTACATTTGATTAAATATACATTTAATAAACAGATGAAGCAATATATACTATACATATTACACACACACGCGCACACACACACACACACACACGCACTCTCTCTCTTGCGCTCTGTATCTCTCTCTCACACACACTCACCCACTCTCTCTCTCTCTCTCTCTCTCTCTCTCTCTCTCTCTCTCTCTCTCTCAGTGAGAGAAGCTAAAGTGCAGCAGGGGGAGAAAGATTTTGAGCTGATATCTAAGAACATCCAGAGAGAAGTTTCCAGGTTCGAGGTGAGCCATTTGGCTTTCCCCCCTTCACTCAATGAACCAAAGCAATTTTGTTGCTGAGCAATTTGTCCATTTCTTTTCACAGAAACCACGAGTGAAGGATTTCAAAGTCGTCATCGTCAGATACATGGAGTCTCTCCTTCACACCCAACAGCAGGTCTGTTTTAGCTTATCAAATTCCTAAAGCATTGATTTCTTTATGAAAATATTGCATTAACATTGAAATCTATCATTAACATGAAAGTCTGAAAGTGTTGAAGGTTCCAAAAGAAACCTTTTTAATTCACACCATCACTAAAACACTTCTGAACAATGATTGTTTTTCTCTTCATGTTTATTTAACAGCTCATCAAATACTTGGAGGCGACCTGAAGCTAAGCCATCGCATGAGTCTGATCCATCCTCTCGTTTCTTCAGTCAACACTATAGCCAGAATCTCTATTAACCCCGATGAGAGCGCTGCAGGAGTAACCCTAACGTGCCCTCCAGAAACCAGCTATAAACCCTACTGAATGGAGGCCTGAAGAGAAGAACTGATGAATATAAAAGTATTGAGACGGCGTATGCTCTGATTTTACCTGCCGTCCACCGTCTGATGCTCGTTTGGAGAAAAAAAATAACATCTAAAGCCAGGTTTATGTTGCCACGAGACCCGTTCAATTAAACTGAAGTTTGTGGAAAATACAGATTTTTCAGATGAAGATGTTTCTATCTTAGTATGTATCTAAGTATTAGCGCAATTAAACCAATATTTAGCATATTTTCCATTAAAGCAAACGTATGCAAGTTCACCAAGAAAAGGAAGCATAAAAGCTGTATTTTTAATAGTTTTGTCAATGATAAATGCCAAAAAAGCACATCTCTTGGTCGTGTATTTTCGTTAGTAAATGTAGCATCTTATATTTACTTGGCTAAAGCTAACCTGTCACATGATGAGAGGAGAGTTTAAGCAGGAGATTAAGATCGCCTCAGACTAGAGAACTGTTATTATTAACAAGAATATCGTATTAATAATGTCAGGAAAAGTTTTCTGGGTTAAATTTTTTCAGGTAGAGCTGGAAAGATGAAGAATGGATTATAAACAGACGAGCGGTTGACGCTAGCGAGCTAAGCTAGCGTTTAAACTTTATCTAAATAGCTCCAGAAGCGAAACAAATACAAATATAACTCATAAATGAGTTAGGCTCGACGCTAGACTCATGTTTTGGCTGGTTTAGTCAAATTTGTTCGTTTGAACGTGTTTTGTTTTAAACGTCTACTGATGTCACGCTCAGCACCAATCACAGCAGTCGCTGCTGCACTGCGATCATTTCTCAGAGCGAGTTTTGCTGCTTCAACACTTTTTCTCATCGTCGATTGAAACTCGTTGAAAACAATGTTCGTGTTAAGTGCAATTACTGCTTTGAAACTGCTTGATTGGATGATAAGAGGAGGACCCATACCCCGAACCCTCCGGTCGCAGGGCCGTGCACAGGGGGGTGGCCAGGTGGCTAGAGCCCTCATTGGCTGAGGTGCCCCTTTTAGGCTGTAGCCCCCCCCCCCCCCCCCAACACGTCCATATCCCCGTCGCTAAAAATACACTGATTCATTTAATCCGCTCCATGTTTTACCGCTCGCTCCGTAGTCCTCAGCATACTCTCGCGTGCGCGCTCTCTGGAAAGTGGAATCAACAATTCATGACGCTCTTTGCCATCTACAAGATAGATAGTCGCATTACAATCCACATTGCAGTCAGTGGTCTTCTAAAAGTGCCGACAACTTAATTTTGCTAAATACAATGCTTCTTACAATTTGAATGTCTAATGAAAATCAGATCTAATATAAATTAAAACAAAGACAAAAACAATCCTAAAAAAAAAACAATGCCTTCAGAAAAAAGACAACAGAGACAGAGAGAGAAAGAACGAAGGGAGGCTGCTAAAGGTAGTTCATCACTGAAAACATGGATCCAAAGCTCCAGCAAAGCAGCAGGTAAATCATCATATAGAACATTTAACTGTGTTTGTCTCACTTTTAAGTCTTATAATTAAGTAGGCCTATATTTTCCATTATAATCACTTAGGCCAAGCTGATACTAGTAATCTAGGCCACTGCACATCATTTTATTAAAACCATATCAATAGTTGGCCTATGAAAAGTTGGGAAAAAATTGAATATTAATATTCTAAAAGTTAATATAAATTTATGGTGTATAATATTAAATTAAATGTGTAATACTTATTTTTTTCATTGAAGATGAGGAAGAAGCAGGATCAGAGAGTTAGGGAGAGACCACTGAGCATGAGCTAAATCAGACAGATACAGGTAAGACTGTTCATTTTGGAAGGGATATGCTAGAGTGTAAAATATAGTGTATAAATATAGATAGAAATATAAAAATAATAAAAATATTGTAAATGGTTTTCTATTCATTTTAAGATGAAACTTCCTCAGAGTCAACTCAGCAAAGTAAAGGAAATGGTCTTCGAACTGAGCCAGAGACAGAAAATGTTCAGATTGGGAAAGAAAGGCAATACAATGAGACAGAGAGGGAAGAGACAGAACAGGAAGATATGGAGAGTGAGACAGCCACAGACACAAGGGAGAAAGAGACAGAAAACATTGAGTTTTTGCTTCAGCTACAAAATCCATCCAATCCTGCCCATGTAAAGAAACACAATATAACATACAATGTGGCCTTTACTGAATTTACAAATTCAATAGGACCCTGTCGTCCAATTTTGCCATTCCCAAAAAATGAACAAGGGCGTTCGTTTCAGGGACAGTGGTATGAAGAACACCCCTGGTTAGAGTATTCTCCTGAGAATGATGCAATGCACTGTTTCAGCTGCAGACTTTTCATGAATGATGAAATGTATAAAAGCAGGACAGGTTGGAAATCAGTGGGGGTAACTCTGTGGAAGCAGGCTAAAGGAAAAATGAAGGAGCATAGCAGGACAGAATCACACATGCTAGGCATGATTCGGTGGAATGCTTTTAAAAGAAAGGCATTAGATACAGCTTTGGAAAAGGCTGACTTTGAAATGCAAGCAGGGAAAGAAAGAGAAAGGCAAAATAACAGAGAGATTATCTGGCGACTGATTGATATTATATTGTACTTGGCAAAACAAGGCATGGCATTCAGAGGTGACAATGAAAACCTCTCAAGTTCAAACAAAGGACATTTCTTAGAGCTTGTGGAGTTGGTTAGCCAGTATGATAGTGTTCTTAAGCTTCATCTTGACAAAATAAAGGAAAAACAAGCATCACATCTAAAACCTCAGGTCTCTCTCCTCTCAAACCGGATACAAAATGACCTAATAAGGGCAATGGCTATTTATGTGAAAAGGGTCATACTGAAAGAAGTGAGGGAAGCATCAATATTTTCCATTTTAATTGATGAGACCACTGATGTATCACACATTGAACAGCTGTGCTTTGTGGTGCGTTATGTACATGACATTACCATAAAAGAGCGCTTCATTCAGCTCTTTGATGTTCAGTCAACAACAAGAGAACAGTTTGAAAACCTAGAGATGAACTTGCTGAAGGAGAACCAGCTGAAAGTTGAGGACATCCGAGGTCAGGGTTATGACGGCGCAGCCAACATGAGTGGGCCTTACAAAGGACTGAAGTCCAGAATCCAAAAGCAAAATGAAAAGGCGTTATATGTTCATTGCCATGCTCATTGCTTGAATCTTGTTTTAGTGGAGAGTGCTAAGTCTAGCATGCACTTTTTACCATAGTTGAAAAACTTTACACCTTTATTGCCAACTCCACGAAACGACATGCAGCTTTTGTTCAAACACAGAAAGCAATGAATCCTGGTCAGCGAGCCCTTGAGCTACAGAAGCTCTCAGACACCCGATGGAGCTGCAGGGAAACAGCCCTGAGGACACTCAGAAAATACCTCCCTGCAGTTTTCCAATTCCTGGAAGATCTGACAAAGTCTGAGCCACCTGATCCAGCTGCAGGGGAAGCAAACATGCTGTTGCAAGGAATAAACTTTGAATTTATTCTTTGCTTGGAGATAACAACTCCAATATTCATGGAAACAGCAGTTGCTTCAAATGCTCTTCAGCGGCAAGACCTGGACTTAGCAGCAGCATACACTGTTGTGAATGGTGTCATTAACAGAATGAACACACTGAGGACTGAAGAGGAATTCAAAGAAATATATCGCAATGCTACCATTCAAGCAGAGACAAGAGGGATCACTGTGCCTGAAGAGATTCCAGGGCAAGCAAGACGACAAAAAGTGCCAACAAAGTTCAAGTACTGCACCAAATCAGCAACAGAGGACCACCAGCCACAAACTCTAGAGGAGTACTACAGAGGAAGGATGTACTTCACTTTTTTGGATTCACTAATTCAGGAACTCCACAGGCGATTTCAAGGTAAAGGGATGTCACGGCATTGCTTGATGGAGCCATCAAAATGGACAGATACGGCAAATGCTGAAGCGCTTAATGCCACCCATACTCTTTGTGAGTTTTATGGATTTCAAGGGGAGGAGGAACAGCTGCAAACTGAGCTTAGAGTTTTCCACTCTTCATACACATGCCCACAAAAAAGTGCTTCTGCAGTTTTGGAAACATTCAAGTTGGATGCTCATGTTGTGTTTCCAACACTTTTTAAGCTGCTGAAAATTTTTACAACCTTACCAGTTTCAACAGCCACTGTTGAACGCTCATTCTCAGAGTTGAAGCTCGTGAAAACTAAGCTTCGCAATGTATGTGGACAAGAACGACTCTCTGATCTTCTGCTTCTGGCTATTGAAAAGGACATCTCAATCATAAAAGATGAGGTTATCAAAATCTTTCAGGACATGGTACCAAATAGAAAGGTTTTACTGTAGAAAGCAACAGGTACATTTCAAAATGTAAAACAGTAAATAGTTTCTATTATTATCAGCAATTTGTAATTGTGAATCACAAAAGATGAAAATATGTTATAAAGACATTCAGAACAATAAAGCTTTTGTTGTTAAAGGTACAGGTAAATATAAAAATGTAAAATAGTAAATAGTTCTGAAATTATTACAGAGTGTAATGTCTTCTCTTTTAATTGTATTTTTATAATAACTGAAAAAATTGTATTAGCAAGAATCCACCCACTTAGTCCCCCTTTTTTGGGTTTGGGCCACTGCCCCTCAAAATGTCTGTGCATGGCCCTGCTCCGGTGCCTTTTATGGTAATGTTCAAATATAATAATCAATGTTTGATCACTTTTTATATCAGTTTTTAAACCCCGAACCCTCCGGTGCCTTTTATGGTAATGTTCTGATATAATAATCGATGTTTGATCACTTCTGTTTTTAAACCCCGAACCCTCCGGTGCCTTTTATGGTAATGTTCTGATATAATAATCGATGTTTGATCACTTTTATATCTGTTTTTAAACCCCGAACCCTCCGGTACCTTTTATGTTAATTTTCTGATATAATAATCGATGTTTGATCACTTTTATATCTGTTTTTAAACCCGGAACCCTCCGGTGCCTTTTATGGTAATGTTCTGATATAATAATCAATGTTTGATCACTTTTATATCTGTTTTTAAACTCCGAACCCTCCGGTGCCTTTTATGGTAATGTTCTAATATAATAATCAATGTTTGATCACTTTTTGTTTCTGGTATTAAACTTGTATATATTAAGGGAAAGATTAAACAGCCCTGCTGTCACTGAACACCAGTGGCATCTAGCTCTTTAGAGATAATATTCCAAATATATTTCTTCAAATTTTGAAAATATTAGATATTAGATGCTTTGGAACGCTTTAGTTTAAGGCTCATAATAATGCACTTATTAATGCTTAACTCGCTCACAGTTTAGAGTTTTACTAAGTCTTTAATTAATTAAGGATTAAACAAGTCTCAACATTAATTCAGCATAAAAAAAATTTGAGCTAACGGTTAGGTTATTGATAATTCAGCAGCATTAACACACTCCAGCGCTGATTTCAACATTTTAAAACTCTTTTTTACGCTTTCACGAAGCAACTGTTGATGTATTTTATTCTTCGTAGTGCTTTATGTTTATAGAAGACTAAACAGTGCTCTTTTGCATTAATAATCACAGCTCCGGAGTGGTTTTAGGTTCATCGAGAGGAAAGAGCTGATAATGAACCCTGAACATAATAAATGGCTGATTTGAGCTATTTTCTGTGTATTAAAGGTAGTTAAGGGTGTATATCTTTACCATTTAACTAATCACTGTTTCTCATGAGGCGGTTGCACAAACTAATCGAGTTGCAAGTGAACTAGTGAAGTGAACTAGCTGCTTTCTCAACTACTTCTGCGTTCTGTCGAGAACGGTGCAGGACCTTCCGGTTATAGAAAGTTAACTTTGTTTCACACTCGCTCTCTGTAGAAGTTTCCAAAAAGGACCACTCCAGACCAGTTTGGACACACACCAGTTATTCGAGCGCTAGATTAGACCGATGTAGTTTTTACTCAGTGAGGGTAGCTGAGCTCCGGACACCATCAGGAAGTTTGTTCCACAGCTTCGGGGCTCTATATGAAAACGCTCTTCCTCCTCTGGCGGATTTACTCATCTTCAGAATAATCAGTAGTCCTGCTTCTTGGGATTGAAAAGAGCGAGCTGAAAAATATAGAGAAAGTGAAATATTTTTTGTTCCTCTCATAGTTCAGCAAGTGGACTATGCTGCTGCAGAGCCGATCCATGTGGAGGAGCTCAGCACTGCTGCTCCTGCTGCTGAGCCGGTCCATGTGGAGGAGCTCAGCACTGCTGCTCCTGCTGCTGAGCCCGTCCATGAGGAGGAGCTCAGCACTGCTGGTCCTGCTGCTGAGCCTCCTTGCTGTGAAAACTGCCTCCTGTATCTGGAGAGAATCTCTGCCCTCGAGGCTCAGCTGTGCCAGGCTCTCCAGGTTTCTTCACAGCTGATAGTGGACTCAGATGAGCAAAATCTTCAGAGAGCCGGTGAGTGAATCTTCTCCAGCGATAGAGTACGAGAACATCACACCAGTCCTCAGGTCTCTCCAGTGACTCTCAGAAGAGATTCGTCTCTGCAGATGAGAGAAAGAGCAACATATTGTTATTACCTCGGGAAGTAATGCTAAATTGAGATCTTCTCTTAATGTCCTGTTAGGTCTAAAAGATGAATGTGAGAACAACGAGGAACCTGTCATCGGTTCTTCTCCAGACTCTAATGCAGCGGAGGACCAGGACACCAGCTTCAACAACCTCGAGTCCAAGTCCGATGTAGAGATCTCTGAAGATCACCTGTGTGATGAGCAGGAGACTCCTTCATCAGAGATCTCAAAAGAAAGCAATAGCACTAGTGGCAGCTGCAGCAGTGAAGACGAGGATAAGGAGACTTCCAGGAGCTCCTCCGGCTCTAGCTTCACTCCTGCAAGGTTTTGCGGAGAAGTCATCGGTGAGTAAAAGAATCCCGTGAGAGAGATTCTTATAGAAGAGCACGCTTTTATGGATCTCCAGAGATGGAACGATCTGTTCGTTGTTAAAGGAGTTCCTTTGTCAAAAGAGTTCTTTAGAAGAACTCAGAGATGGATGTAGAAGTGGTTTTAGCTCAGAGAAGGTCTCTCACTGAGTTATTTTTGTTCTCCTTTGAAGAAATCAATTCCCGAGGGTACATGATCGATGACAAGCTGGGTGAAGGAGGCTTCGGGACTGTTTACTCTGCGATTCGGCTGGAGGACGGACTGGAGGTATCAGCTGCTACTCAGAAGGACCTTGAGTGATGCTGTTGAGCGTTCAGGACTGAACCCAACTAACATACTTCTCTTTTTTTTGTTCAGGGGGCAGTTAGACTAGCCTACACTGAAGGGACCAGACGCATCAGCATGGTGAACACCCACCCCCCCTCTCACTTTTTCCTCTTTCTTTTTCTGTCTCGTTCTCTCTATTCTCACTTTCTCTCTTAACTTTTCTCCACTCTCTCCTTTAGTCTCTCTTCTTTTTCACCTTCCCGCCCCTCTTTTCACCCCCCCCTCCTCTCTCTCACTCTCTCTCTCTCTTAAGGAACAGTTCTTCTAACATCTTCTTCCTCTTCTCTAGACTGGTTTTCCTGATGCCGTTCCAGTAGAGGTGGCTCTCCACCGTCTCGTCACTGAGGAGCCTAAAGCCCCTGAGTTCTTGGATCTCTTGGACTGGCATGAGAAGCAGGGCTGGTGCATCATGGTTGTGGAAAGCTTCAAGCCCTGTGAGGATCTGCTCCATTATGTGGACTGCTGGAGCGAATATCTTTCGGAGAACGTGGCCAAGATCATCATGCGCCAGGTCGTATCTGCAGCTCAGACCTGCTGCAGACGAGGAGTGTTCCACTCTGACATCAAGCTGGAGAACATCCTGATCAACCGCGACACCATGAAGATCAAATTAATTGACTTCGGGTGCGGTCGGCTCCTCCGAAGTTCCAGCTTGTCTTCATTAGACGGTTAGTCAAAGGCCTCCTGATAGCTTCTCACAGGAACATTGAAGCCAGAAGTTGTTCTGATTAGTTTTTTTTTATGCAGGAACAGAAAAATACATTCCTCCAGAGTTTTGGATGTATGGCTCGTACCGTGGAGAACCCGCCACCGCGTGGTCCCTGGGAGTTCTTCTGTACAATCTGCTGACGTGTAGCTTTCCAGAGAAAAAACATGTGCTCCAGCTCGAGAAGAACATCTGGAGGAAAAGAAGAGTATCCAAAGGTGAGATCTTGACTTCTGGAATATAATACAGAACCTAGGGGGCACTAGAGTAACAATAAATACTTGAAACAAAGCTGCGCGCGGACCGTAGAAGGATAAGATGATGTAAAGAGGATGGCTAATAACACTGTTCTTAGAGTTTATAACTGATATAAACTAACTTTCATGAGAATTCTAAAGCTGTTAAACACGGTTCATTGCACTGCTCTAAACTTCGTGCATCCTCAAATGTTTCATTAAGTCTGAAGCGATTCCTCCTTTTGACGCAGCTGCTGTGAAACATTTGCAGCAGGTCGCGGAGTCGGAATCTTTTCGTGTAAAAGAGCCACACTTTCGACTTATGTTGTCACCAGAGTGTGGACTCGATTAACGTCCAGACGTCTGGAGTGTTCCATTTAGAACAGGGCCAATGTTGTGGTTCAATAATTTATATCAACGGTATTGTAAAAGTAAAACACAAATCTCTCTCTCTGTCTTCTCACAGAATGCGTGGAGTTCCTCCGCTGCTGTCTCCAGAAGGACCCCGAGCAGAGGGTTCAGCTGAAGGATCTTCACACTCTCAGCTGGCTGCAGCTAAAGAGCTGGTAGCTGTGCTTCTTCTGCTGCTGCTGCAGCTTCTGGTGTTTCTGTGGCGCTGGAACAGTTCAAACTTATTTGTACTTGTGTTCAGGTGGGTGACGATGTAGATGCTGCTTCTACTGCAGAGCCTGTCCATGAGGAGGAGCTCAGCACTGCTTCTCCTGCTGCAGAACCTCCTTGCTGTGAAAACTGCCTCTTGTATCTGAAGATCGCTGCTCGTGAGGCTCAGCTGCGCCAGGCTCTCCAGGTTCCTCCACAGGTCTAGAAGATGGCTGTGAGAACAACGAGGAACCTACCATCGGTTCTCCTCCATACTCCACTGCATTAGAGGACGAGGACACCAGCTTCAACAACCTCGAGTCCAAGAACGATGAAGAGGTCTCAGAAGATATCCTGTGTGATCAGCAGGAGACTCCGAGGATCTCAGAGGAACCCAGGAGCACTACCATCAGCTGCAGCAGTGAAGACGAGGATGAGGAGGAGGAGACTTCCAGCGACTCCTTCTGCTCTAGCTTCACTCCTGCAGTGTTTTGGGGAGAAGTCATCGGTTTGGACAGCTATCCAGAGATTAAACAACTGCTCCAGCTCGAGAAGAACATCTGGAGGAAAAGAAAAGTATCAAGAGGTGAGAACTTGATTTCTGGTGGCGCTATAGCAGAATTATAACTTAAAAACTTTGATGAGGATTCTACTCTCTCTTTTTTAAACGAGGTCCCTGAAGAAAGCAAACTAAATGTTGTATCCCCCTCTCTCTCTCTCTCTCGCTTCTCACAGAATGTACGGAGTTCCTCCACTGCTGTCTCCTGAAGGACCTCGAGCAGAGGGTTCAATTGAAGGATCTTCACACTCTCAGCTGGCTGCAGGTAAAGAGCTGGTAGATGTGCTTCTTCTGCTGCTGCTGCAGCTTCTGGTGTTTCTGTGGTGCTGGAACAGTTCAAACTGATTTGTGCTTGTGTTCAGGTGGGTGACGATGAAGCGGTCTCTTCAGAAAAAGGAGCCAGGTCTCTCCAGGTGTAGCTCTGAGGAGGAGATCTCTGGACTCCAGAGACCTGTGGATTCGAGTTGAGCTGTGGAACTCAACCACGATTTCTGAAACGCTTCATGTTCAGAAAAGAGATTAAAAACCATGAAATCTTTTCTACCTTTTTCACTGTTCTCTCTGAGTGAATGATGAGTGGATGTGGCTCTGCGAGAGGCTGATGAGAAGCTCTTCAGAGCCTGGAATCAGGAGATGAATCAGCTTTAAATTAGAAGAGAAGCAGCTCTGTGTCTGTTCTGTAGTAGTGATCTGATCATGTTCTCCAGCAATCAGCTCTCGTGAACTATCTGCAGATCTCTCTCATGAACATCACGACTCGACAAATCATCCTCTAGAGATCTGAGAAGCTCTCAAATGCAGCTGAAGAACTCTGAGAGGAACTCTGACTCCTTAAGGTCGAGTTTGAAGAACGATTGAGAGTGAACTCGATGTTAAAACAGCTCGCCATATCAAATCTACCGAGATGAGTAGATCTCTTCCTCAAAGTTGCGAGTCTTCGCTCCCTCGATTGAACCTCCACCGCTCAAACTCCCATAATGCACCTGGAGATCTCACATTTACAGCTTTATTCACTGTATTCTAATCAAAGCAGCTCATGATCCCAGAATGCACTGCAGTCTCACTGTAATAGAGGGAACACATGGCACTGCTGGAGAAAACTCATGATTTTACAGCATAATCTTTAATGTTTCTTCCCAGAGCTATTTTTTCTGCGTCTGAGAGCTTTTATCGGTGGAGTTGAAGTTTTTGGGAGTTGTAGTTCAAAGGCTTTGGGAGGGTTTGTGGGTTCAAATGTTGATTTTAGATTATTTTTTTTGTTTAAAATGCAGTTGTTTTGGTTAAATGGTTGTTGAAGGGTTAAAGTTCAGTTTTCGCAGTGAATTCCAGTGTTAGGGAGCTTTTTCCTCTAAATTGCTCGCTGCGTTCCAATCCTCGCACTATTCACACTTTTATGGGTGTGAAATGACAATGAATGTGTCCCAAAATGTAGTATACATTAAAAGTATCGTATTGGGTCCCGGATGTGTACTTTTTTCGGTTAGATTCTGAAGCGCTCAAGCGGCTGATATTACCCACAACCCCCTGCGCTCAACGGAAGAAGTTTTCTCTTGGACTCAAAAAAGCGAGCTCTCACTGTAACATGACTTTTTTTAAAAGAAGAAACAAAGAAATAAATAATAGCAATATAGAGAGTTTTATATTTGTCATTAGAATATTTTTAATGAAGGAATAGAAAGAAGGAGTTCAGTTATCGCACATGTCGTGCGTGAGGACGTATCACAACTACATCCGTCACGTGACGTTTTAAGGCGTCCCAGATCATGCTCCCTCAACTCCAACGCTAAAAAGTATCTGCGCTTTCTTCTAAAAAAATTAGTTTATGTAGGTATCTGGTGCAGAATAATTTGTTTCGGTAGGCTGTATTTTCTGAAAGGAAGCTCTATCAAAGAGAATGGTGCTTTCTTGACGGTAAGAACATTGTCCTCGCCAGTGTTATTTAAAACATCACACTGGAGTTCAATCTTTGGGATTAATTTTTTTCCCCCAGTTTAAAAACAATAATATCTGAGGTCAAAATACAAACACATTATACACTGTGGACTGAAATACAAACAGAAACATGTATTAGAATACAGTATTAAAAGAGATTTCATGCGAGTCAGGTAAAGTAACATATTTTACTGGCTGCACTACAATGTCCACCAGATGAAGCCTACACTCCTACATCGCCTCCAGAAGCTCCTACACTCCTACATCGCCTCCACAAGCTCCTCCACTCCTACATCACCTCCAGAAGCTCCTACACTCCTACATGACCTCCAGAAACCTGCGCTCAGAGAAGGAACAGCGGCTCGTGGTTCCGTCCCACAAAGGCAGAAGATCTCTCAGCAGAACCTTCTCTCTCACTGTCCCTGACTGCTGGAACAAACTCCTGATCCAGTCAGGAGAGCAGCAACACTAACAGCTTTCACAAAGCAACTGAAAACTCTTCTCTTTGGGGAACACCTACTATTAAGAAAAATATTTTTTTTCCTCTATACCTTTATTTTCTTCCTGCTATGGTTTATTAATCAGTTGATGCATTTTCTTTTATGAGCGAGCTGAGATAGACTTTGACGGTGTAACAATCTGCATATTGTCTCTCCCCTTCTGTAAGTCGCTTTGGACAAAAGCATCTGCCAATTGAATAAATGTAAATATAAAGGTAAATAATTACAGCTCAGGTCAGGAATCTCGGGGTGATTCTGGACTCTGATCCAGAATCACCCCGATACTCACCCGATTCTGATGACAGAATAGATTTTAAAGTTCTGCTGCTTGTATATAAGTCCAAACATAACTTAGTACCTAACAGAGAAGATCAGAGAATACACACCAAACAGAGAGCTGAGATCCTCAAGTCAAATAAATGAGATCTACCCCAGGTTAATTCCACACAGGGTAAATGCTCCTTTAGTTCCCCTGCGGCCCACAGAGGAACCAGCTTCAGAGGAGATCAGGGGTGCCAACACTTTAGTTACGTTTAAAACCAGGATAAAGACTCACCTGTTTAGTTGCGCTTTTTTTCCACTGATCACCAACATCCAAAAACCATTTTATTTCTTAACTATCTTAATATTCATATTTATTTTAATCTATGTCTTAATGTTCAGTTTTTAATGAATATGCTTTCATTTGACTTTTGTAATGCTTGATTTTATTAAATGTACTTTCTTTTTTATTCTTTGATTCCAATGTAAAGCACTTTGAATTACCCTGTGTACAGTTGGACTTTAAGGCGTCCAATGCATGTTCAAAATGGCCAACTGATCGAGTTTTAATGAAGACTTCAGCAGGGAGAACTCAAGAGCAGTTACAGCGCGCTGGAGAAGATCTAACATCCTCTGACTCTCTTCTGAAAAGCCCCTAGCTTTTATCTGCTCACAAGACAATGTTTCTTTTTCTGGTGAAACGAAACCAGGTGTTCTTCCTCCTTTGGAGTGGGATGCTCCCCTTCTCGACTGGTACAGGATGAAATAAAATATTAATAATAATAAAATAAGTACTTTTTAAAAAGGTAAAATATAAATCCCACAGTACGAAATGTGCTCCACAAATAAACTGGCCTTGCCTCTGCCAGAGAAGGACACGCTCTCAGACTCGACTGCAGCACTGATTTGATGGAGATTTTGTATGTCAAAAACTCTTTGGAAAAATATTTTTTCCCTTTTAAAGCATGTTAACCACTTTGAAAAACACTGTTCCCCTTAGCAAGTGTTTGCGCTCATATTAATAACATTTTAAATTATATTGAGATAAAGATCCAGTTGTCTGTGAACCAAAGTGTGTTCAGGGAGGATGGGTGGTGAATTTTGGGTGGTGCCTTCGATTGCCGTCATTCATATTTTAATATTAAAACCCCTGTTATATAGTGTTCAATTAATACTTTAATCTTTTACTCCTTCAACGTTTTTATTTATTATTGTCAGGTTTGGTTAAGTAAGTCGAATCTGCCCTAAATTCTAAATTTAAATGCTTAGAGTTTGGTCAGAAGACTCCGTTCTTTCTCTTAAGCTTTTTATGTAAAAAAATATTTAACATTGTAAATTAAAAAAACAAAAGTCAGTAATTGCAATGAATAAAAATTATTTTAATAAATCTGTTTTTAAATATATTACAAAACATAATAATACTAATCAAAGTAAAATAGTGCTCATCCAATGTGGATACAAGTTTGTTGATTTCTCAAAGAAAAGGTCTTTTCATCTTTTTAAGATTTTTCTTTCCTTCTCGTCCATCATCAGCTGTCTCTCTCTGGCTCTGGAGACCACTGCCGTCCTCTGGCACGTCTGTCTGCTATATGTGCCTCTGTCTGCTCGGCGCTCGTCTGTCTGCTCGGCGCTCGTCTGTCTGCTCGGTGCGCGTCTGTCTGCTCGGTGCGCGTCTGTCTGCTCGGTGCGCGTCTGTCTGCTCGGCGCACGTCTGTCTGCTCGGCGCGCGTCTGTCTGCTCGGCGCGCGTCTGTCTGCTCGATGCGCGTCTGTCTGCTCGGTGCGCGTCTGTCTGCTCGGTGTGCGTCTGTCTGCTCGGCGCGCGTCTGTCTGCTCGGCGCGCGTCTCTCCGCTCAGTGTGCGTCTGTCTGCTCAGTGCTCGTCTGTCTGCTCGGCGCACGTCTGTCTGCTCGATGCGCGTCTGTCTGCTCGGTGCGCGTCTGTCTGCTCGGTGCGCGTCTGTCTGCTCGGCGCGCGTCTGTCTGCTCGGCGCGCGTCTGTCTGCTCGGCGCACGTCTGTCTGCTTGGTCCGCGTCTGTCTGCTCGGTGCTCGTCTGTCTGCTCGGCGCGCGTCTGTCTGCTCGGCACGCGTCTGTCTGTTCGGCGCACGTCTTTCTGCTCTGTGAGCGTCTGTCTGCTCGGTCCGCGTCTTTCTGCTCTTTGCGCGTCTGTCTGCTCGGTGCGTGTCTGTCTGCTCGGTCCGCGCCGGTCTGCTCGGTGCGCGTCTGTCTGCTCGGTGCTCGTCTGTCTGCTCGGTGCGCGTCTGTCTGCTCGGTGCACGTCTGTCTGCTCTTTGCGCGTATGTCTGCTCGGTGCGCGTATGTCTGCTCAGTCCGCGTCTGTCTGCTCGGTGCGCGTCTGTCTGTTCGGTGCTCGTCTGTCTGCTCGTGCACGTTTCTCCGCTCCCTGTGCGTCTGTCTGCTCGGCGGACGTCTGTCTGCTCGACGCTCGTCTGTGTGCTCGGCGCACGTCTGTCTGCTCGGTGCGCGTCTGTCTGCTCGGTGCTCATCTGTCTGCTCAGTGCACGTTTCTCCGCTCCCTGTGCGTCTGTCTGCTCGGCGGACGTCTGTCTGCTCGACGCTCGTCTGTCTGCTCGACGCTCGTCTGTGTGCTCGGCGCGCGTCTGTCTGCTCGGCGCGCGTCATTCTGCTCGGTGCGCGTCTGTCTGCTCGGTGCTCGTCTGTCTGCTCGGTGCGCGTCTGTCTGCTCGGTGCGCGTCTGTCTGCTCGGTCCGCGTCTGTCTGCTCGGTCCGCGTCGGTCTGCTCGGTGCGCGTCTGTCTGCTCGGTGCTCGTCTGTCTGCTCGGTGCGCGTCTGTCTGCTCTTTGCGCGTATGTCTGCTCGGTGCGCGTATGTCTGCTCAGTCCGCGTCTGTCTGCTCGGTGCGCGTCTGTCTGCTCGGTGCTCGTCTGTCTGCTCGTGCACGTTTCTCCGCTCCCTGTGCGTCTGTCTGCTCGGCGGACGTCTGTCTGCTCGACGCTCGTCTGTGTGCTCGGCGCGCGTCTGTCTGCTCGGTGCGCGTCTGTCTGCTCGGTGCTCGTCTGTCTGCTCGGTGCACGTTTCTCCGCTCCCTGTGCGTCTGTCTGCTCGGCGGACGTCTGTCTGCTCGACGCTCGTCTGTCTGCTCGACGCTCGTCTGTGTGCTCGGCGCGCGTCTGTCTGCTCGGTGCGCGTCTGCCTGCTCGGCGCGCGTCTGTCTGCTCGGCGCGCGTCTGTCTGCTCGGCGCGCGTCTGTCTGCTCGGTGCGCGTCTGTCTGCTCGGTGCGCGTCTGTCTGCTCGGTGCTCGTCTGTCTGCTCGGTGCGCGTCTGTCTGCTCGGTGCGCATCTGTCTGCTCGGTGCGCGTCTTCATCTTTTACAGCTGTTTTGCATTCCAAACTCAACAGTTCATTGGTTCCTAGATCATGCTTTCTCTGCATGTCCGGCTCGTGTCCTGGTGATGATAAAACGCTGTAGGGAAGACTGTGGACCTGGAGTAGATTGTTCCTGGATAAAGGAATATTGAATCACTAATTTGGTGCTGAATTTGCCATTAAACGCTACAAAACACAAACCAGTAAGATTTCTGCTAAACAAGAAATTGTGACCTTCCTCCTCTACAGAACAATGCATGTTGTTTTCAAAGCCTGGAAGACAAATCATGGGACAACCCTTAGACATGTGCTGAGTGAATCAAAAGATAGCATCCTGTGAACTGTGAAGCTGAAATCAATCAAAACAAGGAAGCTTCATAAAGAAGCTTTATTAATCATATATTTCTATATATTTGTGAGTATGATTAATTGAAATACTTCCATGTAACATGATTATTACAGAAGTTTAGAGAGTAACTTGATTGGATGAAAGAAAAGAATGATGGTAGTTCATCTATCTTTTATGTTAAGCCAGTCATTTTTGGTCTTTATGTATTCCCTGGGTCAAGCCAAATTCAAATGTATATATGGTATTTTATGATTTGGTATGGTTGTAAATTCTAGCATTCCTTAAATAACTCGGGGAGAGTTTATTGTTAAAAGCCTTCGCTAGAACCATCTGGAAGGGGGTCAAAGATGCTCTGTCACATTTGTCCTCTGTCCACTTATTGCTTCTTTCAGAGTTCTCTCTGTCTTTCGTTGCTCTTACTCGCTCTGTTCACTGTTCTGCTCTCATCTCAGAAGGCCTCGTGGTCTTCTTCTCTCTATGGGCGCGCATAGCAGGAAAGAACTATAATACGGGGTCATTGGGCCTAATCATGCGCTCTTAAATGCTAAGTTTCAAAGCTGCCTTTTTATTTTTTAATCGTTATTTAGGGGTTTCTAGCCAGTGACTTCTGTGCCGGTCCCAAGCCCGGATAAATAGAGAGGGTTGCGTCAGGAAGAAAATCCGGCGTAAAACATGCCAAAACCAAATATGCAAGTCATCAATACGATTTCCATACCGGATCGATCGAGACCCGGGTTAACAAAGACCGCCACCGGTGCTGTTGACCTAAAGGGTGCCGGTGGAAATTGGACTACTGTTGGTCAAAGAAGGAGAGGAGGGAGAAGGATTCGTAGGCAGAGAGAGAAGAGGAAAGGCAAGAGTATAGGTCTGAGAATAGGGACTCTCAACGTTGGTACAATGACCGGGAAAGGTAGAGAGCTTGCGGACATGATGGAGAGAAGGAAGGTAGATATTCTGTGTGTGCAGGAGACCAGGTGGAAGGGTAGTAAAGCGCGTAGTATTGGAGGGGGATACAAACTATTTTACTATGGTGAGGATAGGAAGAGAAATGGGGTAGGAGTGATCCTGAAGGAGGAGTTCGTGAGGAATGTTTTAGAGGTGAAAAGAGTGTCTGACAGGGTGATCAGTTTGAAGTTAGAGATTGAAGGGGTGATGTTGAATGTAGTGAGTGGTTATGCTCCACAAGTAGGCTGTAAGCTGGAAGAAAAGGAGAGATTCTGGAGTGAGTTAGATGAGGTGATGGAGAGTATTCCCAGAGAGGAGAGAGTAGTGGTGGGAGCAGACTTCAACGGTCATGTGGGCGAGGGCAACAGAGGTGATGAGGAAGTGATGGGCAGGTTTGGTGTTAATGAAAGGAACCCAGAAGGACAAATGGTGGTGGACTTTGCCAAGAGGATGGAAATGGCTGTAGTTAACACTTATTTCCAGAAGAGGGAGGAACATAGAGTTACCTACAAGAGTGGTGGTAGGAGTACGCAGGTGGATTACATCCTAAGTAGACGAGCCAATCTGAGAGAGATCACTGACTGCAAAGTAGTGGTAGGAGAGACAGCATCGGATGGTGATGTGTAGGATGTTTCTGGTGGTCAGGAAGAAGAGGGGAGGAAAGATGGAAAAGAAGACCAAGTGGTGGAAGTTGAAAAAGGAAGACAGTTGTGAGGAATTCAGAAAGAAGCTGAGACAAGCTTTGTGTGGTCAGGAAGAGCTTCCAGAGGACTGGGAAACTACAGCAGAAGTGATCAGGGAGACAGGTAGGAAGGTGCTAGGTGTGTCAGCAGGAAGAAGGAAAGAAGATAAGGAAACATGGTGGTGGAATGAGGAAGTACAGGACATCATCCAGAACAAGAGGCTAGCTAAAAAGAAGTGGGACATCGAAAGGACCGAAGAAAGTAGACAGGACTACAAGGAATCACAGCGCAGGGTGAAGAGGGAGGTGGCAAAGGCCAAACAGAAGGCATATGATGAGTTGTATGCCAGGTTAGACACGAGGGAAGGTGAGAAGGAATTGTACAGATTAGCGAGACAGAGAAACAGAGATGGGAAGGATGTGCAACAGATAAGGGTGATTAAAGATAGAGATGGAAGGGTTCTTACAAGTGAGGAGAGTGTGCAGAGAAGATGGAAGGAGTATTTTGAGGAGTTGATGAATGAGGAGAATGAGAGGGAAAGAAGGGGGGAAGAGGTGAACATTGTAGAGCAGGAAGTTGAAAGGATTAGAAAGGATGAGGTGAGGAAGGCTCTGAGGAGAATGAAGAGTGGAAAGGCTGTTGGTCCAGATGACATCCCTGTGGAGGTGTGGAAGTGTCTAGGAGAGACAGCAGTGGAGTTCCTATCTAGGCTTATTCAACAGGATTCTAGAGAGGGAGAAGATGCCTGAGGAATGGAGGAGAAGTGTCCTAGTGACAATCTTTAAGAACAAGGGTGATGTGCAGAGTTGTAACAACTACAGAGGTGTAAAGTTGATGAGCCACACAATGAAACTCTGGGAAAGAGTAGTGGAAGCTAGGCTAAGAAGGGAAGTGGATATTTGCGAGCAGCAGTATGGCTTCATGCCCAGGAAGAGCACTACTGATGCAATTTTTGCTCTGAGAATGCTAATGGAGAAGTACAGAGATGGTCAGAAGGAGCTGCACTGCGTCTTTGTGGACTTAGAGAAGCGTATGACAGGGTGCCGAGAGAGGAGCTATGGTCCTGTATGAGGATGTTAGGAGTGGCAGAGAAGTACGTCAGAGTAGTTCAGGATATGTATGAGAGGTGTATGACAAAAGTGAAATGTGCTACAGGTCAGACGGAGGAGTTCAAGGTGGAGGTGGGGCTACATCAAGGATCGGCTTTGAGTCCCTTCTTGTTTGCTATGGTGATGGACAGGTTGACAGATGAGGTCAGACAGGAATCTCCATGGACAATGACGTTTGCAGATGACATTGTAATCTGTAGTGAGAGTAGAGAGCAGGCGGAGGGACACCTGGAAAGTTGGAGATCTGCTCTAGAAAGAAGAGGAATGAAAGTCAGTCGTAGTAAGACAGAATACATGTGTTTGAACGAGAGGGAGGGAAGTAGAACAGTGAGGTTACAGGGGGCGGAGGTCAAGAAGGTGGAGGAGTTTAGGTATTTGGGGTCAACAGTCCAGTGCGACGGGGAGTGTGGAAAAGAGGTGAAGAGGCGAGTGCAGGCAGGTTGGAGTGGGTGGAGAAAAGTGTCAGGGGTGTTGTGTGACAGAAGAGTGTCAGCAAGAATCAAAGGAAAGGTGTACAGAACAGTAGTGAGACCAGCTATGATGTATGGGTTAGAGACTGTAGCAGTGAGGAAGAGACACGAGGCAGAGATGGAAGTAGCAGAGATGAGGATGTTGAGGTTCAGTTTAGGAGTGACAAGGATGGACAAGATTAGGACGAGCACATCAGAGGAACAGCTCAGGTTAATTGTTTTGGACACAAAGTCAGAGAAGCCAGATTGAGATGGTTTGGACATGTGCAGAGAAGGGATAGTAGTTATATTGGTAGAAGGATGTTGGAGATGGAGCTGCCAGGCAAGAGGGCAAGAGGAAGGCCACAGACAAGTTATATGGGTGTGCTGAAGGAGGACATGAAGGTAATTGGTGCAAGAGTAGAGGATACTGAGGGCAGAGTTAGGTGGAAACAGATGATTTGCTATGGCGACCCCTAAACTGGGAACAGCCGAAAGAAGAAGAAGAATCGTTATTTATTTAAGTGTTAAAAGGATTATACTGAAAAAAATAATAAACTAGTGGAATTAACACATTTAGGGTAAAACGAGAACATCACACAATAATAATAAATCCAATCATAAATCAGTCGCTGTGTGTGTCTTATTAACATTTTCTTTGTTTTTCTACACACACACACACACACACACACACACACACGCACACATGTATTTGTTAAAGCTCAGAACAGAAAGTCGTTTTTCCCGCCCCCTCGATAATGGACAAGTTCACCGCGAAATCAGCAATCCAACAACGACATTAATAACAAAATTAAAATGAAGATTTTGCCGATTAACTTAACATTAGCATTTGTTTTCTTAAGACAGATTTATAATGTAACACGGACGAATATATAACTTTGTACAGCCACATGAAACCCTTAACCTCTCTGTGAAAGCTTCAGATAATAATCCATCATTTTGGGATTTTTGCTGTTTCTATCTTTTTAAGTATTAGCGCAATTAAACCAATATTTAGCATATTCTCCATTAAAACAAACTTATGCAAGTTCACCAAGAGAAGGAAGTATAAAAGCTGTATTTTTAATAGTTTTGTCAATGATAAATGCCGAAAAAGCACATCTCTTGATCTTGTATTTTCGCTAACAAATGTAGCACCTTCTATTTAGTTAACTTGGCTAATGCTAAGCTGTCACGTGATGAGATGAGAGTTTAAGCGGGAGATTAAGATCGCCTCAGACTAGAGAACTGTTATTATTAACAAGAATATCATGTTAATAATGTCAGGAAATGTTTCTGGGGTTAAATGTTTTCAGGTAGAGCTGGAAAGATGAAGAATGGATTATAAACAGACGAGCGGTTGACGCTAGCGCGCTAAGCTAGCGTTTAAACTTTATCTAAATAGCTCCAGAAGCGAAACAAATACATATATAACTCATAAATGAGTTAGGCTCGACGCTAGACTCATGTTTTGGCTGGTTTAGTAAAATTTGTTCGTTTGAACGTGTTTTGTTTTAAACGTCTACTGACGTCACGCTCAGCACCAATCACAGCAGTCGCTGCTGCACTGCGATCATTTCATCAGAGCGAGTTTTGCTGCTTCAACACTTTTTCTCATCGTCGATTGAAACTCGTTGAAAACCTCATCGTCGATTGAAACTCGTTGAAAACAATGTTGGTGTTACGCGCAATTACTGCTTTGAAACTTCTTGATTGGATGATAAGAGAGGAGGACCCACACCCCGAACCCTCCGGAGCCTTTTATGGTAATGTTCAAATATAATAATCGATGTTTGATAAATTTTATATCAGTTTTAAACTCCGAACCCTCCGGTGCCTTTTATGGTAATGTTCTGATATAATAATCGATGTTTGATCACTTTTATATCTGTTTTTAAACCCCGAACCCTCCGGTGCCTTTTATGGTAATGTTCTGATATAATAATCGATGTTTGATCACTTTTATATCTGTTTTTAAACCCCGAACCATCCGGTGCCTTTTATGGTAATGTTCTAATATAATAATCGATGTTTGATCACTTTTATATCTGTTTTTAAACCCCGAACCCTCCGGTGCCTTTCATGGTAATGTTCTGATATTATAATCGATGTTTGATCACTTTTATATCTGTTTTAAAACCCCGAACCCTCCTGTGCATTTTATAGTAATGTTCTAATATAATAATCGATGTTTGATCACTTTTATATCTGTTTTAAAACCCCGAACCCTCCGGTGCCTTTTATGGTAATGTTCTAATATAATAATCGATGTTTGATCACTTTTATATCTGTTTTAAAACCCCGAACCCTCCGGTGCCTTTTATAGTAATGTTCTAATATAATAATCGATGTTTGATCACTTTTATATCTGTTTAAAAACCCCGAACCCTCCGGTGCATTTTATGGTAATGTTCTAATATAATAATCGATGTTTGATCACTTTTATATCTGTTTTAAAACCCCAAACCCTCCGGTGCCTTTTATGGTAATGTTGTAATATAATAATCAATGTTTGATCACTTTTTGTGTCTGGTATTAAACTTGTATATAGTGAGTGAAAGATTAAACAGCCCTGCTGTCTCTGAACACCGGTGGCGTCTAGCTTTTTAGAGATAATATTACAAATGTATTCCTTCAACATATGAAATTATAAGATATTAGAGGCTTTAGAACGTTTTAGTTTAACACTCATAATAATGCACTTGTTAATGCTTAGCTCGCTCACAGTTTAGAGTTTTACTAAGTCACTATTAATTAAAGATTAAACAAGTCTCAACATTAATTCAGCATAAAAAAGATTTGAGCTAACGGTTAGGTTATTAATAATTCAGCAGCATTAACACACTCCAGCGCTGATTTCAACATTTTAAAGCTCTTTTTTACGCTTTCATGAAGCAAATGTTGATGTATTTTATTCTTCGTAGTGCTTTATGTTTATAGAAGGCTAAACAGTGCTCTTTTGCATTAATCATCACAGCTTCGGAGTGGTTTTAGGTTCATCGAGAGGAAAGAGCTGATAATGAACCCTGAACATAATAAATGGCTGATTTGAGCTATTTTCTGTGTATTAAAGGTAGTTAAGGGTGTATATCTTTACCATTTAACTATTCACTTTTTCTCATGAGGCGGTTGCACAAACTAATGCTAGCGAGTTGCAAGTGAATTAGTGAAGTGAATGAGCTGCTTTCTCAACTACTTCTGCGTTCTGTCGAGAACGGTGCAGGACCTTCCGGTTATAGAAAGTTAACTTTGTTTCACACTCGCTCTCTGTAGAAGTTTCCAAAAAGGACCACTCCAGACCAGTTTGGACACACACCAGTTATTCGAGCGCTAGATTAGACCAATGTAGTTTTTACTCAGTGAGGGTAGCTGAGCTCCGGACACCATCAGGAAGTTTGTTCCACTGCTTCGGGGCTCTATATGAAAACGCTCTTCCTCCTCTGGCGGATTTACTCATCTTCAGAATAATCAGTAGTCCTGCTTCTTGGGATTGAAAAGAGCGAGCTGAAAAATATAGAGAAAGTGAAATATTTTTTGTTCCTCTCATAGTTCAGCAAGTGGACTATGCTGCTGCAGAGCCGATCCATGAGGAGGAGCTCAGCACTGCTGCTCCTGCTGCTGAGCCGGTCCATGAGGAGGAGCTCAGCACTGCTGGTCCTGCTGCTGAGCCTCCTTGCTGTGAAAACTGCCTCCTGTATCTGGAGAGGATCTCTGTCCTCGAGGCTCAGCTGCGCCAGGCTCTCCAGGTACCTGCACAGCTGATAGTTGACTTTGAGGAGCAAAATCTTCAGAGAGCCGGTGAGTGAATCTTCTCCAGCGATAGAGTATGAGAACATCACACCAGTCCTCAGGTCTCTCCAGTGACTCTCAGAAGAGATTCGTCTCTGCAGATGAGAGAAAGAGCAACATATTGTTATTACCTCGGGAAGTAATGCTAAATTGAGATCTTCTCTTAATGTCCTGTTAGGTCTAAAAGATGAATGTGAGAACAACGAGGAACCTGTCATCGGTTCTTCTCCAGACTCTAATGCAGCGGAGGACCAGGACACCAGCTTCTACAGCCTTGAGTCTGAGTCATATGAAGAGATTTCTGAAGATCACCTCTCTGATGAGCAGGAGACTCCTTCATCAGAGATCTCAGAGGAAGCCAGCAGCACCTACTTTAGCTGCAGCAGTGAAGACGAGGATGAGGAGGAGGAGACTTCCAGGAGCTGCTCCTGCTCTAGCTTCACTCCTGCAAGGTTTTGCGGAGAAGTCATCAGTGAGTAAAAGAATCCTGTGAGAGAGATTCTGTTTGAAGAGCACGCTTTTATGGATCTTCTGAGATGGAACGATTTGTTCGTTGTTAAAGGAGTTCCTTTGTCAAAAGAGTTCTTTAGAAGAACTCAGAGATGGATGTAGAAGTGGTTTTAGCTCAGAGAAGGTCTCTCACTGAGTGATTTTTGTTCTCCTTTGAAGAAATCAATTCCCGAGGGTACATGATCGATGACAAGCTGGGTGAAGGAGGCTTCGGGACTGTTTACTCTGCGATTCGGCTGGAGGACGGACTGGAGGTATCAGCTGCTACTCAGAAGGACCTTGAGCGATGCTGTTGAGCTTTCAGGACTGAACCCAACTAACATACTTTTTTTTTGTTCAGGTGGCAGTTAAACTAGCCTACACTGAAGGGACCAGACGCATCAGCATGGTGAACACCCCCCTCCCCCCCTCACTTTCTCTCTTCTCTCTCTTAACTTTTCTCCACTCTCTCCTTTAGTCTCTCTTCTTTTTCACCTTCCCACCCCTCTTTTCACCCCCCCTCCTCTCTCTCACTCTCTCTCTCTTAAGGAACAGTTCTTCTAACATCTTCTTCCTCTTCTCTAGACTGGTTTTCCTGATGCCGTTCCAGTAGAGGTGGCTCTCCTCCGTCTCGTCACTGAGGAGCCTAAAGCCCCTGAGTTCTTGGATCTCTTGGACTGGGATGAGAAGCAGGGCTGGTGCATCATGGTTGTGGAAAGCTTCAAGCCCTGTGAGGATCTGCTCCATTATGTGAACTGCTGGAGCGAATATCTTTCGGAGAACGTGGCAAGGATCATCATGCGCCAGGTCGTATCTGCAGCTCAGACCTGCTGCAGACGAGGAGTGTTCCACTCTGACATCAAGCTGGAGAACATCCTGATCAACCGCGACACCATGAAGATCAAATTAATTGACTTCGGGTGCGGTCGGCTCCTCCGAAGTTCCAGCTTGTCTTCATTAGACGGTTAGTCAAAGGCCTCCTGATAGCTTCTCACAGGAACATTGAAGCCAGAAGTTGTTCTGATTAGGTTTTTTTTCTGCAGGAACAGAAGAATACATTCCTCCAGAGTTTTGGATGTATGGCTCGTACCGTGGAGAATCCGCCACCGTGTGGTCCCTGGGAGTTCTTCTGTACAATATGCTGACGTGTAGCTTTCCAGAGAAAAAACATGTGCTCCAGCTCGAGAAGAACATCTGGAGGAAAAGAAGAGTATCCAAAGGTGAGATCTTGACTTCTGGAATATAATACAGAACCTAGGGGGCGCTAGAGTAACAATAAATACTTGAAACAAAGCTTTGCGCGGACCGTAGAAGGATAGGATGATGTGAAGAGGAAAGGCTTCCATAAAAGATGGCTAATAACACTGTTCTTAGAGTTTATAACTGATATAAACTAACTTTCATGAGAATTCTAAAGCGATTAAACACGGTTCATTGCACTGCTCTAAACTTCGTGCGTCCTCAAATGTTTCATTAAGTCTGAAGCGATTCCTCCTTTAGACGCAGCTGCTGTGAAACATTTGCAGCACGTCGCGGAGTCGGAATCTTTTTGTGTAAAAGAGCCACACTTTCGACCGCTTATGTTGTCACCAGAGTGTGGACTCGAGTGAAGTCCAGACGTCTGGAGTGTTCCATTTAGAACAGGGCCAATGTTGTGGTTCAATAATTTATATCAACGGTATTGTAAAAGTAAACACAAATCTCTCTCTCTGTCTTCTCACAGAATGCGTGGAGTTCCTCCGCTGCTGTCTCCAGAAGGACCCCGAGCAGAGGGTTCAGCTGAAGGATCTTCACACTCTCAGCTGGCTGCAGCTAAAGAGCTGGTAGCTGTGCTTCTTCTGCTGCTGCTGCAGCTTCTGGTCTTTCTGTGGCGCTGGAACAGTTCAAACTTATTTGTACTTGTGTTTAGGTGGGTGACGATGTAGATGCTGCTTCTACTGCAGAGCCGGTCCATGAGGAGGAGCTCAGCACCGCTTCTCCTGCTGCAGAACCTCCTTGCTTTGAAAACTGCCTCTTGTATCTGAAGATCGCTGCTCGTGAGGCTCAGCTGCGCCAGGCTCTCCAGGTTCCTCCACAGGTCTAGAAGATGGCTGTGAGAACAACGAGGAACCTACCATCGGTTCTCCTCCATACTCCACTGCAGTAGAGGACGAGGACACCAGCTTCAACAACCTCGAGTCCAAGAACGATGAAGAGGTCCCAGAAGATATCCTGTGTGATCAGCAGGAGACTCCGAGGATCTCAGAGGAACCCAGGAGCACTACCAGCAGCTGCAGCAGTGAAGACGAGGATGAGGAGGAGGAGACTTCCAGCGACTCCTTCTGCTCTAGCTTCACTCCTGCAGTGTTTTGGCGAGAAGTCATCGGTTTGGACAGCTATCCAGAGATTAAACAACTGCTCCAGCTCGAGAAGAACATCAGGAGGAAAAGAAAAGTATCAAGAGGTGAGAACTTGATTTCTGGTGGCGCTATAGCAGAATTATAACTTAAAAACTTTGATGAGGATTCTACTCTCTCTTTTTTAAACGAGGTCCCTGAAGAAAGCAAACTAAATGTTGTATCCCCCTCTCTCTCTCTCTCTCTCGCTTCTCACAGAATGTACGGAGTTCCTCCGCTGCTGTCTCCTGAAGGACCTCGAGCAGAGGGTTCAGTTGAAGGATCTTCACACTCTCAGCTGGCTGCAGGTAAAGAGCTGGTAGATGTGCTTCTTCTGCTGCTGCTGCAGCTTCTGGTGTTTCTGTTGTGCTGGAACAGTTCAAACTGATTTGTGCTTGTGTTCAGGTGTGTGACGATGAAGCGGTCTCTTCAGAAAAAGGAGCCAGGTCTCTCCAGGTGTAGCTCTGAGGAGGAGATCTCTGGACTCCAGAGACCTGTGGATTCGAGTTGAGCTGTGGAACTCAACCACGATTTCTGAAACGCTTCATGTTTAGAAAAGAGATTAAAAACTATGAAATCTTTTCTACCTTTTTCACTGTTCTCTCTGAGTGAATGATGAGTGGATGTGGCTCTGCGAGAGGCTGATGAGAAGCTCTTCAGAGCCTGGAATCTGGACATGAATCAGCTTTAAATTAGAAGAGAAGCAGCTCTGTGCCTGTTCCGTAGTAGTGATCTGATCATGTTCTCCAGCAATCAGCTCTCGTGAACTATCTGCAGATCTCTCTCATGAACATCACGACTCGACAAATCATCCTCTAGAGATCTGAGAAGCTCTCAAACGCAGCTGAAGAACTCTGAGAGGAACTCTGACTCCTTAAGGTCGAGTTTGAAGAACGATTGAGAGTGAACTCGATGTTAAAACAGCTCGCCATATCAAATCTACCGAGATGAGTAGATCTCTTTCTCAAAGTTGCGAGTCTTCGCTCCCTCGATTGAACCTCCACCGCTCAAACTCCCATAATGCACCTGGAGATCTCACATTTACAGCTTTATTCACTGTATTCTAATCAAAGCAGCTCATGATCCCAGAATGCACTGCAGTCTCACTGTAATAGAGGGAACACATGGCACTGCTGGAGAAAACTCATGATTTTACAGCATAATCTTTAATGTTTCTTCCCAGAGCTATTTTTTCTGCATCTGAGAGCTTTTATCGGTGGAGTTGAAGTTTTTGGGAGTTGTAGTTCAAAGGCTTTGGGAGGGCTTGTGGGTTCAAATGTTGATTTTAGATTATTTTTTTTGTTTAAAATGCAGTTGTTTTGGTTAAATGGTTGTTGAAGGGTTAAAGTTCACTTTTCGCAGTGAATTCCAGTGTTAGGGAGCTTTTTCCTCTAAATTGCTCGCTGCGTTCCAATCCTCGCACTATTCACACTTTTATGGGTGTGAAATGACAATGAATGTGTCCCAAAATGTAGTATACATTAAAAGTATCGTATTGGGTCCCGGATGTGTACTTTTTTCGGTTAGATTCTGAAGCGATCAAGCGGCTGATATTACCCACAACCCCCTGCGCTCAACGGAAGAAGTTTTCTCTTGGACTCAAAAAAGCGAGCTCTCACTGTAACATGACTTTTTTAAAAGAAGAAACACAGAAATAAATAATAGCAATATAGAGAGTTTTATATTTGTCATTAGAATATTTTTAATGAAGGAATAGAAAGAAGGAGTTCAGTTATCGCACACGTCGTGCGTGATGACGTATAACACAACTACATCCATCACATGACGTTTTAAGGCGTCCCAGATCATGCTCCCTCAACTCAAACGCTAAAAAGTATCTGCGCTTTCTTCTAAAAAAATTAGTTTATGTAGGTATCTGGTGCAGAATAATTTGTTTCGGTAGGCTGTATTTTCTGAAAGGAAGCTCTATCAAAAAGAATGGTGCTTTCTTGACGGTAAGAACATTGTCCTCGCAAGTGTTATTTAAAACATCACACTGGAGTTCAATCTTTGGGATTCATTTTTTTTTCCCCCAGTTTAAAAGCAATAATATCTGAGGTCAAAATACAAACACAAAATACACTGTGGACTGAAATACAAACAGAAACATGTATTAGAATACAGTATTAAAGGAGAATTCATGCGAGTCAGGTACAGTAACATATTTTACTGGCTGCACTACTCAAAATGTCCACCAGATGAAGCCTACACTCCTACATCGTCTCCAGAAGCTCCTCCACTCCTACATCACCTCCAGAAGCTCCTACATGACCTCCAGAAACCTGCGCTCAGAGAAGGAACAGCGGCTCGTGGTTCCGTCCCACAAAGGCAGAAGATCTCTCAGCAGAACCTTCTCTCTCACTGTCCCTGACTGCTGGAACAAACTCCTGATCCAGTCAGGAGAGCAGCAACACTTTCACAAAGCAACTGAAAACTCTTCTCTTTGGGGAACACCTACTATTAAGAAAAATATTTTTTTTCCTCTATACCTTTATTTTCTTCCTGCTATGGTTTATTGATCAGTTGATGCATTTTCTTTTATGAGCGAGCTGAGATAGACTTTGACGGTGTAACAAATTGCATATTGTCTCTCCCCTTCTGTAAGTCGCTTTGGACAAAAGCATCTGCCAAATGAATAAATGTAAATATAAAGGTAAATAATTACAACTCAGGTCAGGAATCTCGGGGTGATTCTGGACTCTGATCTTAGTTTCAATAGCCTTGTCAAAGCAATGACCAAATCAGCTTCTTACCATCTTAGAAACATTGCAAGAATCAGATGCTTTGTTTCCAGACAAGATTTAGAGAAACTGATTCCTGCTTTCATCTCCAGCAGCTGAACTCCTGTAACGCGCTTCTCAACGCTCTTCCCAAAAACACCATTAAACAGCTCCAGCTTTTTCAGAACGCAGCACTCCGATTCTAACCAAAACTAGAAAGTCAGAACACATTTCTCCTGTTCTTAATTCTGGCTGCGGTCTCCTACAGAATAGATTTTAAAGTTCTGCTGCTTGTATATAAGTCCAAACATAACTTAGTACCTAACAGAGAAGATCAGAGAATACACACCAAACAGAGAGCTGAGATCCTCAGATCAAATAAATGAGATCTACCCCGGGTTAATTCCACACAGGGTAAATGCTCCTTTAGTTCCCCTGCGGCCCACAGAGGAACCAGCTTCAGAGGAGATCAGGGGTGCCAACACTTTAGTTACGTTTAAAACCAGGATAAAGACTCACCTGTTTAGTTGCGCTTTTTTTCCACTGATCACCAACATCCAAAAACCATTTTATTTCTTAACTATCTTAATATTCATATTTATTTTAATCTATGTCTTAATGTTCAGTTTTTAATGAATATGCTTTCATTTGACTTTTGTAATGCTTGATTTTATTAAATGTACTTTCTTTTTTATTCTTTGATTCCAATGTAAAGCACTTTGAATTACCCTGTGTACAGTTGGACTTTAAGGTGTCCAATGCATGTTCAAAATGGCCAACTGATCGAGTTTTAATGAAGACTTCAGCAGGGAGAACTCAAGAGCAGTTACAGCGCGCTGGAGAAGATCTAACATCCTCTGACTCTCTTCTGAAAAGCCCCTAGCTTTTATCTGCTCACAAGACAATGTTTCTCTTTCTGGTGAAACGAAACAAGGTGTTCTTCCTCCTTTGGAGTAGGATGCTCCCCTTCTCGACTGGTACAGGATGAAATAAAATAATAATAATAATAAAATAAGTACTTTTAAAAAAGGTAAAATATAAATTCCACAGTACGAAATGTGCTCCACAAATAAACTGGCCTTTTTTCCCTTTTAAAGCATGTTAACCACTTTGAAAAACACTGTTCCCCTTAGCAAGTGTTTGCGCTCATATTAATAACATTTTAAATTATATTGAGATAAAGATCCAGTTGTCTGTGAACCAAAGTGTGTTCAGGGAGGATGGGTGGTAAATTTTGGGTGGTGCCTTCGATTTCTGTCATTCATATTTTAATATTAAAACCCCTGTTATATAGTGTTCAATTAATACTTTAATCTTTTACTCGTTCAACGTTTTTATTTATTATTGTCAGGTTTGGTTAAGTAAGTCGAATCTGCCCTAAATTCTAAGTTTAAATGCTTAGAGATTGGTCAGAAGACTCCTTTGGGGTCAGTTCTTTCTCTTAAGCTTTTTATGTAAAAAAATATTTAACATTGTAAATTAAAAAACCGAAAGTCAGTAATTGCAATGAATAAAAATTATTTTAATAAATCTGTTTTTAAATATATTACAAAACATAATAATACTAATCAAAGTAAAATAGTGCTCATCCAATGTGGATACAAGTTTGTTGATTTCTCAAAGAAAAGGTCTTTTCATCATTTTAAGATTTTTCTTTCCTTCTCGTCTATCATCAGCTGTCTCTCTCTGGCTCTGGAGACCACTGCCGTCCTCTGCCGTCTGCTCGGTGCACGTCTCTCTGCTCGGTGTGCGTCTGTCTGCTCAGTGCTCGTCTGTCTGCTCGGTGCACGTCTGTCTGCTCGGCGTATGTCTGTCTGCTCGGTGCGCGTCTGTCTGCTCGGCGCGCGTCTGTCTGCTCGGTCCACGTCTGTCTGCTCGGTCCGCGTCTGTCTGCTCGGTCCGCGTCTGTCTGCTCGGTGCGCGTCTGTCTGCTCGGTGCTCGTCTGTCTGCTCGGTGCGCGTCTGTCTGCTCGGTGCACGTCTGTCTGCTCTTTGCGCGTATATCTGCTCGGTGCGCGTATGTCTGCTCGGTCCGCGTCTGTCTGCTCGGTGCGCGTCTGTCTGCTCGGTGCTCGTCTGTCTGCTCGGTGCGCGTCTGTCTGCTCGGTGCACGTCTGTCTGCTCGGTGCACGTCTGTCTGCTCGGTGCACATTTCTCCGCTCGCTGTGCGTCTGTCTGCTCGGCGGACGTCTGTCTGCTCGACGCTCGTCTGTGTGCTCGGCGCGCGTCTGTCTGCTCGGTGCGCATCTGTCTGCTCGGTGCCCGTCTGTCTGCTCTTTGCGCGGATGTCTGCTCGGTGCGCGTATGTCTGCTCGGTTCGCGTCTGTCTGCTCGGTGCGCGTCTGTCTGCTCGGTGCTCGTCTGTCTGCTCGGTGCGCGTCTGTCTGCTCGGTGCGCGTCTGTCTGCTCGGTGCACGTCTGTCTGCTCGGTGCAAGTCTGTCTGCTCGGTGCACATTTCTCCGCTCGCTGTGCGTCTGTCTGCTTGATGCTCGTCTGTGTGCTCGGCGTGCGTCTGTCTGCTCGGTGCGCGTCTGTCTGCTCGGTGCGCGTCTGCCTGCTCAGCGCGCGTCTGTCTGCTCGGTGCTCGTATGTCTGCTCGGTGCGCGTCTGTCTGCTCGGTGCGCGTCTGTCTGCTCGGTGCGCGTCTTCATCTTTTACAGCTGCTATGATGCATTCCAAACTCAACAGTTCATTGGTTCCTAGATCATGCTTTCTCTGCATGTCCGGCTCGTGTCCTGGTGATGATAAAACGCTATAGGGAAGACTGTGGACCTGGAGTAGATTGTTCCTGGATAAAGGAATATTGAATCACTAATTTGGTGCTGAATTTGCCATTAAACGCTACAAAACACAAACCAGTAAGATTTTTGCTAAACAAGAACACGTGACCTCCCTCCTCTAGAGAACAATGCATGTTGTTTTCAAAGCCTGGAAGTCTGACAAATCATGGGACAACCCTTAGACATGTGCTGAGTGAATCAAAAGATAGCATCCTGTGAACTGTGAAGCTGAAATCAATCAAAACAAGGAAGCTTCATAAAGAAGCTTTATTAATCAAATATTTCTATATATTTGTGAGTATGATTAATTGAAATACTTCCATGTAACATGATTATTACAGAAGTTTAGAGAGTAACTTGATTGGATGAAAGAAAAAAATGATGGTAGTTCATCTATCTTTTGTGTTAAGCCAGTCATGTTTGGTCTTTATGTATTCCCTGGGTCAAGCCAAATTCAAATGTATACATGGTATTTTATGATTTGGTATGGTTGTAACTTCTAGCATTCCTTAAATAACTCGGGGAGAGTTTATTGTTAAAAGCCTTCGCTAGAACCATCTGGAAGGGGGTCAAAGATGCTCTGTCACATTTGTTTTCTGTCCACTTATTGCTTCTTTCAGAGTTCTCTCTGTCTTTCGTTGCTCTTACTCGCTCTGTTCACTGTTCTGCTCTCATCTCAGAAGGCCTCGTGGTCTTCTTCTCTCTATGGGCGCGCATAGCAGGAAAGAACTCTAATACGGGGTCATTGGGCCTAATCATGCGCTCTTAAATGCTAAGTTTCAAAGCTGCCTTTTTATTTTTTAATCGTTATTTAGGGGTTTCTAGCCAGTGACTTCTGTGCCGGCCCCAAGCCCGGATAAATAGAGAGGGTTGCGTCAGGAAGGGCATCCGGCGTAAAACATGCCAAAACCAAATATGCAAGTCATCAATACGATTTCCATACCGGATCGATCGAAGCCCGGGTTAACAACGACCGCCACCGGTGCTGTTGACCTAAAGGGTGCCGGTGGAAATTGGACTACTGTTGGTCAAAGAAGGAGAGGAGGGAGAAGGATTCGTAGGCAGAGAGAGAAGAGGAAAGGCAAGAGTATAGGTCTGAGAATAGGGACTCTCAACGTTGGTACAATGACCGGGAAAGGTAGAGAGCTTGCGGACATGATGGAGAGAAGGAAGGTAGATATTCTGTGTGTGCAGGAGACCAGGTGGAAGGGTAGTAAAGCGCGTAGTATTGGAGGGGGATACAAACTATTTTACTATGGTGAGGATAGGAAGAGAAATGGGGTAGGAGTGATCCTGAAGGAGGAGTTCGTGAGTAATGTTTTAGAGGTGAAAAGAGTGTCTGACAGGGTGATCAGTTTGAAGTTAGAGATTGAAGGGGTAATGTTGAATGTAGTGAGTGGTTATGCTCCACAAGTAGGCTGTAAGCTGGAAGAAAAGGAGAGATTCTGGAGTGAGTTAGATGAGGTGATGGAGAGTATTCCCAGAGGGGAGAGAGTAGTGGTGGGAGCAGACTTCAACGGTGATGTGGGCGAGGGCAACAGAGGTGATGAGGAAGTGATGGGCAGGTTTGGTGTTAATGAAAGGAACCCAGAAGGACAAATGGTGGTGGACTTTGCCAAGAGGATGGAAATGGCTGTAGTTAACACTTATTTCCAGAAGAGGGAGGAACATAGAGTTACCTACAAGAGTGGTGGTAGGAGTACGCAGGTGGATTACATCCTAAGTAGACGAGCCAATCTGAGAGAGATCACTGACTGCAAAGTAGTGGTAGGAGAGACAGCATCGGATGGTGATGTGTAGGATGTTTCTGGTGGTCAGGAAGAAGAGGGGAGGAAAGATGGAAAAGAAGACCAAGTGGTGGAAGTTGAAAAAGGAAGACAGTTGTGAGGAATTCAGAAAGAAGCTGAGACAAGCTTTGTGTGGTCAGGAAGAGCTTCCAGAGGACTGGGAAACTACAGCAGAAGTGATCAGGGAGACAGGTAGGAAGGTGCTAGGTGTGTCAGCAGGAAGAAGGAAAGAAGATAAGGAAACATGGTGGTGGAATGAGGAAGTACAGGACATCATCCAGAACAAGAGGCTAGCTAAAAAGAAGTGGGACATCGAAAGGACTGAAGAAAGTAGACAGGACTACAAGGAATCACAGCGCAGGGTGAAGAGGGAGGTGGCAAAGGCCAAACAGAAGGCATATGATGAGTTGTATGCCAGGTTAGACACGAGGGAAGGTGAGAAGGAATTGTACAGATTAGCGAGACAGAGAAACAGAGATGGGAAGGATGTGCAACAGATAAGGGTGATTAAAGATAGAGATGGAAGGGTTCTAACGAGTGAGAAGAGTGTGCAGAGAAGATGGAAGGAGTATTTTGAGGAGTTGATGAATGAGGAGAATGAGAAGGAAAGAAGGGGGAAGAGGTGAACATTGTAGAGCAGGAAGTTGAAAAGATTAGAAAGGATGAGGTGAGGAAGGCTCTGAGGAGAATGAAGAGTGGAAAGGCTGTTGGTCCAGATGACATCCCTGTGGAGGTGTGGAAGTGTCTAGGAGAGACAGCAGTGGAGTTCCTATCTAGGCTATTCAACAGGATTCTAGAGAGGGAGAAGATGCCTGAGGAATGGAGGAGAAGTGTCCTAGTGACAATCTTTAAGAACAAGGGTGATGTGCAGAGTTGTAACAACTACAGAGGTGTAAAGTTGATGAGCCACACAATGAAACTCTGGGAAAGAGTAGTGGAAGCTAGGCTAAGAAGGGAAGTGGATATTTGCGAGCAGCAGTATGGCTTCATGCCCAGGAAGAGCACTACTGATGCAATTTTTGCTCTGAGAATGCTAATGGAGAAGTACAGAGATGGTCAGAAGGAGCTGCACTGCGTCTTTGTGGACTTAGAGAAGCGTATGACAGGGTGCCGGGAGAGGAGCTATGGTCCTGTATGAGGATGTCAGGAGTGGCAGAGAAGTACGTCAGAGTAGTTCAGGATATGTATGAGAGGTGTATGACAACAGTGAAATGTGCTACAGGTCAGACGGAGGAGTTCAAGGTGGAGGTGGGGCTACATCAAGGATCGGCTTTGAGTCCCTTCTTGTTTGCTATGGTGATGGACAGGTTGACAGATGAGGTCAGACAGGAATCTCCATGGACAATGACGTTTGCAGATGACATTGTAATCTGTAGTGAGAGTAGAGAGCAGGCGGAGGGACACCTGGAAAGTTGGAGGTCTGCTCTAGAAAGAAGAGGAATGAAAGTCAGTCGTAGTAAGACAGAATACATGTGTTTGAACGAGAGGGAGGGAAGTAGAACAGTGAGGTTACAGGGGGCGGAGGTCAAGAAGGTGGAGGAGTTTAGGTATTTGGGGTCAACAGTCCAGTGCGACAGGGAGTGTGGAAAAGAGGTGAAGAGGCGAGTGCAGGCAGGTTGGAGTGGGTGGAGAAAAGTGTCAGGGGTGTTGTGTGACAGAAGAGTGTCAGCAAGAATCAAAGAAAGGTGTACAGAACAGTAGTGAGACCAGCTATGATGTATGGGTTAGAGACTGTAGCAGTGAGGAAGAGACACGAGGAAGAGATGGAAGTAGCAGAGATGAGGATGTTGAGGTTCAGTTTAGGAGTGACAAGGATGGACAAGATTAGGACGAGCACATCAGAGGAACAGCTCAGGTTAATTGTTTTGGACACAAAGTCAGAGAAGCCAGATTGAGATGGTTTGGACATGTGCAGAGAAGGGATAGTAGTTATATTGGTAGAAGGATGTTGGAGATGGAGCTGCCAGGCAAGAGGGCAAGAGGAAGGCCACAGACAAGTTATATGGGTGTGCTGAAGGAGGACATGAAGGTAATTGGTGCAAGAGTAGAGGATACTGAGGGCAGAGTTAGGTGGAAACAGATGATTTGCTATGGCGACCCCTAAACTGGGAACAGCCGAAAGAAGAAGAAGAAGAATCGTTATTTATTTAAAGTGTTAAAAGGATTATACTGAAAAAAATAATAAACTAGTGGAATTAACACATTTAGGGTAAAACGAGAACATCACACAATAATAATAAATCCAATCATAAATCAGTCGCTGTGTGTGTCTTATTAACATTTTCTTTGTTTTTCTACACACACACACACACACACACACACACACACACACACACACACACGCACACATGTATTTGTTAAAGCTCAGAACAGAAAGTCGTTTTTCCCGCCCCCTCGATAATGGACAAGTTCACCGCGAAATCAGCAATCCAACAACGACATTAATAACAAAATTAAAATGAAGATTTTGCCGATTAACTTAACATTAGCATTTGTTTCTTAAGACAGATTTATAATGTAACACGGACGAATATATAACTTTGTACAGCCACATGAAACCCTTAACCTCTCTGTGAAAGCTTCAGATAATAAACCATCATTTTGGGATTTTTGCTGTTTCTATCTTTTTAAGTATTAGCGCAATTAAACCAATATTTAGCATATTCTCCATTAAAACAAACTTATGCAAGTTCACCAAGAGAAGGAAGTATAAAAGCTGTATTTTTAATAGTTTTGTCAATGATAAATGCCAAAAAAGCACATCTCTTGATCTTGTATTTTCGCTAACAAATGTAGCACCTTCTATTTAGTTAACTTGGCTAATGCTAAGCTGTCACGTGATGAGATGAGAGTTTAAGCGGGAGATTAAGATCGCCTCAGACTAGAGAACTGTTATTATTAACAAGAATATCATGTTAATAATGTCAGGAAATGTTTCTGGGGTTAAATGTTTTCATGTAGAGCTGGAAAGATGAAGAATGGATTATAAACAGACGAGCGGTTGACGCTAGCGCGCTAAGCTAGCGTTTAAACTTTATCTAAATAGCTCCAGAAGCGAAACAATTACATATATAACTCATAAATGAGTTAGGCTCGACGCTAGACTCATGTTTTGGCTGGTTTAGTCAAATTTGTTCGTTTGAACGTGTTTTGCTTTAAACGTCTACTGACGTCACGCTCAGCACCAATCACAGCAGTCGCTGCTGCACTGCGATCATTTCATCAGAGCGAGTTTTGCTGCTTCAACACTTTTTCTCATCGTCGATTGAAACTCGTTGAAAACCTCATCGTCGATTGAAACTCGTTGAAAACAATGTTGGTGTTACGCGCAATTACTGCTTTGAAACTTCTTGATTGGATGATAAGAGAGGAGGACCCACACCCCGAACCCTCCGGTGCCTTTTATGGTAATGTTCCAATATAATAATCGATGTTTGATAAATTTTATATCAGTTTTTAAACTCCGAACCCTCCGGTGCCTTTTATGGTAATGTTCTGATATAATAATCGATGTTTGATCACTTTTATATCTGTTTTTAAACCCCGAACCCTCCGGTGCCTTTTATGGTAATGTTCTGATATAATAATCGATGTTTGATCACTTTTATATCTGTTTTTAAACCCCGAACCATCCGGTGCCTTTTATGGTAATGTTCTAATATAATAATCGATGTTTGATCACTTTTATATCTGTTTTTAAACCCCGAACCCTCCGGTGCCTTTCATGGTAATGTTCTGATATTATAATCGATGTTTGATCACTTTTATATCTGTTTTAAAACCCCGAACCCTCCTGTGCATTTTATGGTAATGTTCTAATATAATAATCGATGTTTGATCACTTTTATATCTGTTTTAAAACCCCGAACCCTCCGGTGCCTTTTATGGTAATGTTTTAATATAATAATCGATGTTTGATCACTTTTATATCTGTTTAAAAACCCCGAACCCTCCGGTGCATTTTATGGTAATGTTCTAATATAATAATCGATGTTTGATCACTTTTATATCTGTTTTAAAACCCCAAACCCTCCGGTGCCTTTTATGGTAATGTTGTAATATAATAATCAATGTTTGATCACTTTTTGTGTCTGGTATTAAACTTGTATATAGTGAGTGAAAGATTAAACAGCCCTGCTGTCTCTGAACACCGGTGGCGTCTAGCTTTTTAGAGATAATATTACAAATGTATTCCTTCAACATATGAAATTATAAGATATTAGAGGCTTTAGAACGTTTTAGTTTAACACTCATAATAATGCACTTGTTAATGCTTAGCTCGCTCACAGTTTAGAGTTTTACTAAGTCACTATTAATTAAAGATTAACAAGTCTCAACATTAATTCAGCATAAAAAAGATTTGAGCTAACGGTTAGGTTATTAATAATTCAGCAGCATTAACACACTCCAGCGCTGATTTCAACATTTTAAAGCTCTTTTTTACGTTTTCACGAAGCAAATGTTGATGTATTTTATTCTTCATAGTGCTTTATGTTTATAGAAGGCTAAACAGTGCTCTTTTGCATTAATCATCACAGCTTCGGAGTGGTTTTAGGTTCATCGAGAGGAAAGAGCTGATAATGAACCCTGAACATAATAAATGGCTGATTTGAGCTATTTTCTGTGTATTAAAGGTAGTTAAGGGTGTATATCTTTACCATTTAACTATTCACTTTTTCTCATGAGGCGGTTGCACAAACTAATGCTAGCGAGTTGCAAGTGAATTAGTGAAGTGAATGAGCTGCTTTCTCAACTACTTCTGCGTTCTGTCGAGAACGGTGCAGGACCTTCCGGTTATAGAAAGTTAACTTTGTTTCACACTCGCTCTCTGTAGAAGTTTCCAAAAAGGACCACTCCAGACCAGTTTGGACACACACCAGTTATTCAAGCGCTAGATTAGACCAATGTAGTTTTTACTCAGTGAGGGTAGCTGAGCTCCGGACACCATCAGGAAGTTTGTTCCACAGCTTCGGGGCTCTATATGAAAACGCTCTTCCTCCTCTGGCGGATTTACTCATCTTCAGAATAATCAGTAGTCCTGCTTCTTGGGATTGAAAAGAGCGAGCTGAAAAATATAGAGAAAGTGAAATATTTTTTGTTCCTCTCATAGTTCAGCAAGTGGACTATGCTGCTGCAGAGCCGATCCATGAGGAGGAGCTCAGCACTGCTGCTCCTGCTGCTGAGCCGGTCCATGAGGAGGAGCTCAGCACTGCTGGTCCTGCTGCTGAGCCTCCTTGCTGTGAAAACTGCCTCCTGTATCTGGAGAGGATCTCTGTCCTCGAGGCTCAGCTGCGCCAGGCTCTCCAGGTACCTGCACAGCTGATAGTTGACTTTGAGGAGCAAAATCTTCAGAGAGCCGGTGAGTGAATCTTCTCCAGCGATAGAGTACGAGCACATCACACCAGTCCTCAGGTCTCTCCAGTGACTCTCAGAAGAGATTCGTCTCTGCAGATGAGAGAAAGAGCAACATATTGTTATTACCTCGGGAAGTAATGCTAAATTGAGATCTTCTCTTAATGTCCTGTTAGGTCTAAAAGATGAATGTGAGAACAACGAGGAACCTGTCATCGGTTCTTCTCCAGACTCTAATGCAGCGGAGGACCAGGACACCAGCTTCTACAGCCTTGAGTCTGAGTCATATGAAGAGATTTCTGAAGATCACCTCTCTGATGAGCAGGAGACTCCTTCATCAGAGATCTCAGAGGAAGCCAGCAGCACCTACTTTAGCTGCAGCAGTGAAGACGAGGATGAGGAGGAGGAGACTTCCAGGAGCTGCTCCTGCTCTAGCTTCACTCCTGCAAGGTTTTGCGGAGAAGTCATCAGGTGAGTAAAAGAATCCTGTGAGAGAGATTCTGTTTGAAGAGCACGCTTTATGGATCTTCTGAGATGGAACGATTTGTTCGTTGTTAAAGGAGTTCCTTTGTCAAAAGAGTTCTTTAGAAGAACTCAGAGATGGATGTAGAAGTGGTTTTAGCTCAGAGAAGGTCTCTCACTGAGTGATTTTTGTTCTCCTTTGAAGAAATCAATTCCCGAGGGTACATGATCGATGACAAGCTGGGTGAAGGAGGCTTCGGGACTGTTTACTCTGCGATTCGGCTGGAGGACGGACTGGAGGTATCAGCTGCTACTCAGAAGGACCTTGAGCGATGCTGTTGAGCTTTCAGGACTGAACCCAACTAACATACTTTTTTTTTGTTCAGGTGGCAGTTAAACTAGCCTACACTGAAGGGACCAGACGCATCAGCATGGTGAACACCCCCCTCCCCCCCCTCACTTTCTCTCTTCTCTCTCTTAACTTTTCTCCACTCTCTCCTTAGTCTCTCTTCTTTTTCACCTTCCCCCCCCTCTTTTCACCCCCCCCTCCTCTCTCTCACTCTCTCTCTCTCTCTCTCTCTTAAGGAACAGTTCTTCTAACATCTTCTTCCTCTTCTCTAGACTGGTTTTCCTGATGCCGTTCCAGTAGAGGTGGCTCTCCACCGTCTCGTCACTGAGGAGCCTAAAGCCCCTGAGTTCTTGGATCTCTTGGACTGGGATGAGAAGCAGGGCTGGTGCATCATGGTTGTGGAAAGCTTCAAGCCCTGTGAGGATCTGCTCCATTATGTGAACTGCTGGAGCGAATATCTTTCAGAGAACGTGGCAAGGATCATCATGCGCCAGGTCGTATCTGCAGCTCAGACCTGCTGCAGACGAGGAGTGTTCCACTCTGACATCAAGCTGGGAGAACATCCTGATCAACCGCGGACACCATGAAGATCAAATTAATTGACTTCGGGTGCGGTCGGCTCCTCCGAAGTTCCAGCTTGTCTTCATTAGACGGTTAGTCAAAGGCCTCCTGATAGCTTCTCACAGGAACATTGAAGCCAGAAGTTGTTCTGATTAGGTTTTTTTTCTGCAGGAACAGAAGAATACATTCCTCCAGAGTTTTGGATGTATGGCTCGTACCGTGGAGAATCCGCCACCGTGTGGTCCCTGGGAGTTCTTCTGTACAATATGCTGACGTGTAGCTTTCCAGAGAAAAAACATGTGCTCCAGCTCGAGAAGAACATCTGGAGGAAAAGAAGAGTATCCAAAGGTGAGATCTTGACTTCTGGAATATAATACAGAACCTAGGGGGCGCTTAGAGTAACAATAAATACTTGAAACAAAGCTTTGCGCGGACCGTAGAAGGATAGGATGATGTGAAGAGGAAAGGCTTCCATAAAAGATGGCTAATAACACTGTTCTTAGAGTTTATAACTGATATAAACTAACTTTCATGAGAATTCTAAAGCGATTAAACACGGTTCATTGCACTGCTCTAAACTTCGTGCGTCCTCAAATGTTTCATTAAGTCTGAAGCGATTCCTCCTTTAGACGCAGCTGCTGTGTGAAACATTTGCAGCACGTCGCGGAGTCGGAATCTTTTTGTGTAAAAGAGCCACACTTTCGACCGCTTATGTTGTCACCAGAGTGTGGACTCGAGTGAAGTCCAGACGTCTGGAGTGTTCCATTTAGAACATGGTCAATGTTGTGGTTCAATAATTTATATCAACGGTATTGTAAAAGTAAACACAAATCTCTCTCTCTGTCTTCTCACAGAATGCGTGGAGTTCCTCCGCTGCTGTCTCCAGAAGGACCCCGAGCAGAGGGTTCAGCTGAAGGATCTTCACACTCTCAGCTGGCTGCAGCTAAAGAGCTGGTAGCTGTGCTTCTTCTGCTGCTGCTGCAGCTTCTGGTGTTTCTGTGGCGCTGGAACAGTTCAAACGTATTTGTGCTTGTGTTCAGGTGGGTGACGATGTAGATGCTGCTTCTACTGCAGAGGCGGTCCATGAGGAGGAGCTCAGCACTGCTTCTCCTGCTGCAGAACCTCCTTGCTGTGAAAACTGCCTCTTGTATCTGAAGATCGCTGCTCGTGAGGCTCAGCTGCGCCAGGCTCTCCAGGTTCCTCCACAGGTCTAGAAGATGGCTGTGAGAACAATGAGGAACCTACCATCGGTTCTCCTCCATACTCCACTGCAGTAGAGGACGAGGACACCAGCTTCAACAACCTCGAGTCCAAGAACGATGAAGAGGTCCCAGAAGATATCCTGTGTGATCAGCAGGAGACTCCGAGGATCTCAGAGGAACCCAGGAGCACTACCAGCAGCTGCAGCAGTGAAGACGAGGATGAGGAGGAGGAGACTTCCAGCGACTCCTTCTGCTCTAGCTTCACTTTTGCAGTGTTTTGGGGAGAAGTCATCGGTTTGGACAGCTATCCAGAGATTAAACAACTGCTCCAGCTCGAGAAGAACATTCAGGAGGAAAAGAAAAGTATCAAGAGGTGAGAACTTGATTTCTGGTGGCGCTATAGCAGAATTATAACTTAAAAACTTTGATGAGGATTCTACTCTCTCAGTTGAAGGATCTTTCACACTCTCAGCTGGCTGCAGGTAAAGAGCTGGTAGATGTGCTTCTTCTGCTGCTGCTGCAGCTTCTGGTGTTTCTGTTGTGCTGGAACCAGTTCAAACTGATTTGTGCTTGTGTTCAGGTGTGTGACGATGAAGCAGTCTCTTCAGAAAAAGGAGCCAGGTCTCTCCAGGTGTAGCTCTGAGGAGGAGATCTCTGGACTCCAGAGACCTGTGGATTCGAGTTGAGCTGTGGAACTCAACCACAATTTCTGAAACGCTTCATGTTTAGAAAAGAGATTAAAAACCATGAAATCTTTTCTACCTTTTTCACTGTTCTCTCTGAGTGAATGATGAGTGGATGTGGCTCTGCGAGAGGCTTGATGAGAAGCTCTTCAGAGCCTGGAATCTGGACATGAATCAGCTTTAAATTAGAAGAGAAGCAGCTCTGTGTCTGTCCGTAGTAGTGATCTGATCATGTTCTCCAGCAATCAGCTCTCGTGAACTATCTGCAGATCTCTCTCATGAACATCACGACTCGACAAATCATCCTCTAGAGATCTGAGAAGCTCTCAAACGCAGCTGAAGAACTCTGAGAGGAACTCTGACTCCTTAAGGTCGAGTTTGAAGAACGATTGAGAGTGAACTCGATGTTAAAACAGCTCGCCATATCAAATCTACCGAGATGAGTAGATCTCTTTCTCAAAGTTGCGAGTCTTCGCTCCCTCGATTGAACCCTCCACCGCTCAAACTCCCATAATGCACCTGGAGATCTCACATTGACAGCTTTATTCACTGTATTCTAATCAAAGTAGCTCATGATCCCAGAATGCACTGCAGTCTCACTGCAATAGAGGGAACACATGGCACTGCTGGAGAAAACTCATGATTTTACAGCATAATCTTTAATGTTTCTTCCCAGAGCTATTTTTTCTGCATCTGAGAGCTTTTATCGGTGGAGTTGAAGTTTTGTGGAGTTGTAGTTCAAAGGCTTTGGGAGGGCTTGTGGGTTTCAAATGTTGATTTAGATTATTTTTTTTTGTTTTAAAATGCAGTTGTTTTGGTTAAATGGTTGTTGAAGGGTTTAAAGTTCACTTTTCGCAGTGAATTCCAGTGTTAGGGAGCTTTTTCCTCTAAATTGCTCGCTGCGTTCCAATCCTCGCACTATTCACACTTTTATGGGTGTGAAATGACAATGAATGTGTCCCAAAATGTAGTATACATTAAAAGTATCGTATTGGGTCCCGGATGTGTACTTTTTTCGGTTAGATTCTGAAGCGATCAAGCGGCTGATATTACCCACAACCCCCTGCGCTCAACGGAAAGTTTTCTCTTGGACTCAAAAAAGCGAGCTCTCACTGTAACATGACTTTTTTAAAAGAAGAAACACAGAAATAAATAATAGCAATATAGAGAGTTTTATATTTGTCATTAGA